>SPJY01036992.1:178105-260673 GCA_005191435.1 Raddia distichophylla | reverse complement strand
AGAGAGAGGCACAACGGAGAGAGAGGAGCAAAGAGGGAGAGAGGCGTGGCGGAGAAGGGCACGATGAAGAGAAACGTGGGATGAGAGAGAAAGAGCGTGTCTCGAGGCCACTGATGACTCACTTGCCGGAGTTGCAACACAAAGACCTTGACCCAGTGATTCAGTAGCTGAGCACGTATTAATTCATATATGACAATATTGGATCAGCAATTAACGACACAATTGAAACGGGGCGTGCCGTAAAGTGCCCACCGTTGGATCCGCCCCTAAGCGTGTGGCAGAGAGAGAGGCATGGGGAGCTTGGTGCAATGACGAGTGGCATGGTGCGACAACGAACAGGGCTGCAACACGAGTCGACGTGGGAGGAGAAAGAGAACAGCGCAGGGAGGGGAAAGGGGAGAGGGTGTTAGGAAGGAAAGAGCGGGGAGGGAAATAAAAGGAGAAAGATAAAGGAAAGAGGCTGATGAGTGAGATCTAACTGAAAGTGCATCTAGGCCCTAAGTGATTCTGGTGATTAATGAGTAACAATTATAGAGCTAATATTTCTATTGGAGAATTGTGCACAGATGCTATACAGGTTAATTACATGAGGTACGTGTTTAAATGAGACGGTGTACCCCTCAAACTATGAATGTATTGCAAGAAGGCATCAAGACTAGTTTTTATTTGTAAATCTTTATTTATTGAGTCCTAGGGATGCCGTACTATAAAGAGGGATGCAATGGAGAAGCTTATAAAGGTTTCTAAGTGCTCAAAATAGGTATCTCGAAGTTCGTGTGAGTTTTCTACCCAAAATACACCTCATACAGAACCTATGTCATCAGAACATCCGACGTGGGTCGGAACATCCGATGGTGAGCCAGCCTGCCAGTTTTCAGAGCTATCCAGTAAAGGGTCCATCGGAACTTCCATCGGAACATCCGACGTGGGTCGGAACATCCGATGGTGAGCCAGCCTGCCAGTTTTCAGAGCTATCCAGTAAAGGGTCCGTCGGAACTTCCATCGGAACATCCGACGCGGGTCGGAACATCCGACGGGGGATCAGAACATCCGATGCGGGATTAACTGCACAACGGCTAGTTTTCGGGATTCCCTATTTAAAGCCGTCTCTAATACCTTCCAAAGGTTGCTGACACTGTTTACATCCTGATTTGAGCCTAATTCGTACTGTTCATCATCTCTCTCAAAACCCTAGCCTTTCTCTCTCTTGTTCATCTTGTGAGATCTAGATCTAGAGAGATCAAGGCAACCCAAGTGCTCCGTGAATTAGAGTTCCTATTCTTGAGCACTTAGCGATCTAAATTTCTTCATCGCATTTGTTACTCTTGGAGGCTTGAAGGGCTCCTAGACGGCTAGGTGTCGCCGGTGAGTCGCCGATCTTTGTGTGGCGTGCCTCCGGAGTTTGTGAAGGTGCGAATCTACCTCCGCAAGGAAAAGGATTCAACTAGTGATCGCCGGTGAGTGCTTTGTGCTTCGCTGGTAAGGAGGATTAGGGTCTTGGTGATCCGAGCTTTGTGTCTTCCCTAACGGTGAGTAGGATCTCCCTTCAAAGATCCGAACATCGGGAAACAAAAAATCGCTGTGTTTGTATCTTGGTCTTGATCTGGTGTTCAAACTATTGGTATTGGTTTGTTCTGAGTATTCTTGAATAGATCTAACCTTGGTTTTGTGAGAAATCAGTTTTTCTACAGGTTTTCGACAAATTCCAGAACACCCCGGATCGGAACATCCGACGGCCATCGGAACATCCGACCCAGGATCAGAACATCCGACGGAGGGTGTACTGTATCACGTCGGAACATCCGACGCAGCATCAGAACATCCGACCGACTGGTTACTGTTCAAGTTTATTATTTCCGCAATTTCGTTTTATTCGCCTATTCACCCCCCCTCTAGGCGGCATAGCGATCCTTTCAAGTTAGCTCCGTCGGACCCAGTCCGATGACTGGATCACAGCACATATTTTATGAACCGTACCTGTATGCCTCCTCTCAACCACCTCATTTGCCCCAGCCTCTTCCCCTCATCCCAGGCCGCCGCCCTCCCTTTCTTTGACGGCGCGGCTTCTCCGGCGAACTCTGGCGACCATCCTCTCAATCTCCAGCCTCCCCTCGTCCTCCCCTTGTCCTCCTCTTCGATTCCCACCGCTGGGATCCTTGAGGGACGGCTCGATTTGTGCGTAGTCCTCCTCTGAAGCTCCTCTCCTCTTCCCTACAGGAAGAGGCCTAGGGGACTCCTCTTCATGCACGGCGGAGTTGGCCTCCGTTTAGGGATTGGCAAGTTGCGTTGTAAGGTTCTCGATTCCCCTCTTCTCTTCTTTTTTCTAAGTTCTAGGATTTGAATCGTGTTTTCCTGCGCTCGTGTCTTAGGCCTTGTGGAGTGGTTGGAGAACCCGGGCTCTTAAGTTCACTTGAACGGAACCATGTCTCAGCGACTGAGAAATTTGGGCAAGTCGATTGCAAGGGCAGTGGGTGCCGGGGGCAGTGGTGGTCAAGGTGGCAGAGGTGATCGAGGTTCACATAATGACACTACGTCTGTAGGCAGCTTTGCACCTCCTCACACTAGGAGGGGCACCTAGCAGTAACGACAGCGTGATGACGTTGATTGGACTCAGCGGCTTGCGGGGCAGTCCTTCGTGACTATTGATGATGATAGCGATGAGGACTATGTGGATGAAGGTCAGCACGAGGACACCACCGTGGTTGAGACTTTGATTACTGAGGATGAGCCTGTCGATGATAACATGCTTCTTCTGAGTATGGAAGTGTTGAGAAGAAAGCGGGTTGTTCTATATGATAGGTGGTTCCCTGAAAATAGGGTGGATACAAATGACTTTCGCTTCTATACCAAGTTTCAGAAGCAGCTCTTTATGTGTTTCTCTAGGAGGAAGAAGAGCTCAAGGGATCCACATTATATCGATTGAAACGAGATCAGCGCATTCATGGGGCCCAACATATACAACTATTTCAATACCATTCCTGATTTGGCAGATCTATTATCCAATGCTAAACTGACGTGGGGGAGGAGAGGGACTGTGAGTTCTTCGCCACCGTGTTGCCCACCAATGATCAGTCAAAATTTAGCTACTATCATTCAACCGACGGCAGGATTAACGGCATCTCCTTCACTGAGATGAACTTTGCTCTTGGCATCCCTGACTCTGGCGCTGATCTGCATGGTTTAGCCTTTGACACTGGGATGTGGTCGCCTAGGTATGCACCAGAAGAGGACATTCGTTTTATGTACTTGGACCTAGAGGCTCTTGACTACAGCATTGAAAAGTCGAATCAACTGAAGGCTGAGCCAGCTCTAATGCATGTTATCCTCAAGAGCACACTCTTTGTGCGAGGTGGCAACAGAGATCAGATTCCCCCAATATCAGTTGGTTTATGCTATACCTTTCCCGAGGGAGTTTGATCAACATTGGTGCAACATTGTTTTGACAGATTGATGATGCTATCTATAGGGAAGTTGACAGGCCGTTGCCGCTTGCACCGTATATTGGACTTCTGCTTTCTAGAACTGGTAGAGTACCCGAGGAAGAAATTGGTCAGTGGAGCATGAAGATCAGAAAACATCAGATGAAGCAATTCCTGTCCGCCCTTGTCAGTAGGCCAAAGGTTGGTGGGCCTGGCGATGCTCCTCCTCTGGGTCGCCCTCCGGCACCGGCACCTGCACCTGCATATGCACCTCCTCCTGCTCCTTCTGCTTCAGATGCTCCTATGGGAGGCCATGGCTACCCTACTGCTCCTCCACCGTGGTTTGATCTGAGCCCTCTGCTACATGAACTGCAATCCCTTCGAGCTAATCAAGGATTTGAATGCATTCAGGACTGATATCACAGCAGATCTGGCTGCCACTCGACAACAGTTGGACACTATGGTTGGTCAGCAGACCTATCTGCAAGAAGAGCTTGGAGTGATGAAGCTGCAATGATGTACATGGGTACTCACTTTATGCCTTTCAATCCAGCGACAAATCCTTACAATTGGTACAATGATGCTCAGAGTGACTATCATGAATATCTGCGGCAATTTTAGTAGGCCCCTCCAGTCTTTCCTCAGCCAGGATATGTTCCATCTTCAGCTCCTCTTCCGCTAGGTCAAAATAAAAAAGAGCGTGCCCCTCTTCTTCTAGCAGTTTGGGTGGACATAGTGGCCATGGCGGAGAGCATCAAGATTAGGGTGCTTTTCCCTATGTGTCACTTGTTGACAAAGGGGAGAAGAAGAGAGCTCAGTGGTGGTTGGTTTGTTCTAGTATGAACTATTATATGTGTTGGCTTGTATCCATTTGCTATGCATGAACTTAGGGGGAGTTTCCTTTCCGTTGCACAGTAGTATGTCGAGCTGTGGTTTCTTGTAAACTTAAATTTGTATTTGTGCTCTTCATTATCTGTGTGCTTTGAATCTCTCGTTCCTGCTTTTGTGCACCAACCCTTTTGCAGCGGAAATCTCTATTGGGTTGTCATCAAGTACCACAAAGGGGGAGATTGTGAGCATCATTGAGCCCTAATTCTTTTAGTGGCACTGATGACGTATACATTTGTGCTAGGGAGTTTTTGGACCTTTCATGGAACCCTAGCGAGGCTTCGGCGAATATTTGAGCTGCTTCAAGATGATCTAAGCATGACCGAGCGAGTAAAGAGGTCATGTGCAGGTTTAGGAGTAGTTAGGTTTTACTTTTGTCGCCCATGCTTCAAGAGGGGTCTAATTGGTTCGATCATGCCGAGTCTCTCCTTCTCTTTGCCCTGAAGCCATCCACAAATAGCTAAAGATCTCAACCCGTTCAAATTACTCAAGCCATACTCTTTCAGTACTCATCGGACTAGGTCCGACCGCCATTGAACTGTGTCTGGTGAGCTCAAACCCTAGAACTGCTCTTCTATTGCTGGTCGGACGGGGTCAGGCTCCGTCGGACCGGGTCAGACCGTCGTCGGACTGAATCCGACAGTAACCTGTTCCGGTGCCTAAAGCTCCATTGGACCAGGTCCGACCACCGTCAGACCGGTTTCGACAGTACGTGTGTCAGCTGCACTAAGACTTGGTTGCAGCCATTGGACCGAGTCCGACGACCATCGGACCGGGTCCGACAGGTACTGTAACGGCTAGTTTTTCGAGTTTTCCGGAGCTCCAACGACTAGTTTCTCTCTGTGGGATATATATTGATTTCGGTAGGCAGCCATTTTTTATGTTTGATGCTCCACTTCACCTATTGCCAACATCTACTTATCTTAGGGGTGTTTTAGAGCCATTCCTCCACCAATTCATCAACCATCTACCTTCCCCAAACCGAGCTTCATGGAAGTACTTCGATTTGGCATGAGTGGGCTTGAAGACGGTGTTCTTCTTGGAGGAGTGGACTTGGGAGTAGGCCTTGGCGTGTGGCTACTATCGAGTAAGTGTAAAGGTGACGGAGTCCACCTCGTCGGAGTGGCGGAATGACTACCAGGGAGTAAGCGAGGCGTGTGGCTCAAGAGGGATCCGGTCCTTGTGCGCAAGGGCTAACCTCAACGAAGAGTAGGAGTGGTGACTCTGAACTTCAGTGAAACAAATACCGTGTCACTTCTCTTTTACCTCACTTACTTCCGCACTTATTTCTCGCATGAATTGTTATAAGTTGCTTGAGTGTTTTGATGAGATGGATTAGGTTGCTAGTGCGTGCCGTTTAATTTGCTTCTGCTTAATAGGGCACTAGAACCTTGAACTGGGTCACTCTTAATCTTGTTGCTTAATCAAGTATAATGCAAAGAAATTAAAAATTGTCTATTCACCCCCCTCTAGACCTTAGAGATCCTTTCAAAGTAGTAACAGAATGTTTTAAGCATAACAAATAATCAAAATATAGAAAATACGCCTTTTTCCTAGGTTCGACCTGTAAGTCATATGGGTCCTACAGTCGCATGCTCTGATATCAGCTTTTTCAACCCTCAAATTTAACATACCTTGAGAGTCGGAATCCTATGCACTAGTCCCTGGATCGGTACACTAGTGCGGAAGATCACATAGCCGATACAAGCACACATCGATTAATTATAATCCCTGAATATTACATACCAAGTTATGCCCTTAGACGAATTTAGTAAGGCGATCAACAATGCAAAATATCTACCCAAAAGAATATCTCCACGGCAATGTGACTTGTAAGCAACCGGAGCAACCCTAAGACTCATCAGGCCCACCGAAGTTCTGTCCATCGTCTTCATAACACCCGTAAGGATCCACCTTGATCCCATCGTCTAAAAGAGTATAAGTAGGCGAGGTCAGCGTCATACGAAAGCTGGCTAGTTAACACTTCCCTTAATGCACTTAGTGTATAGAAGGCTTTATTTGGGGAAGACTTATTTTATTTGTGTAAAGCCAGTTTTTAAATGAGTTTAAAATTACCTTATCTAGCATCAGTTATTTAGTAGACTTTATATCTCAAGGCTCTAACATCATTACAATGCATCCCAAGCCCCCAACTAAACAATCGACCTTCTTGACCGACCCTAATTAGACCAACCCTTGACCAACATACACCCGACTTTATACTCCCCTACACCAAACTTCTTGTTGCCCCAACAGGTTAATAAATCCGCCATCCTTCCAAGATTTGGCAATCCGGTTGTGGACCAGATTTGCCATAGACTGCCCGCCTCGACCTAGAGGAGGTTGCCAGCCAGCACTAGCCTACCGTCATCCTGGGGAAGTGTGGCCTCCATCACATCCGATGACGACCAATGCAGGTCCCTATCGAGAGTGGTCCGAGAGGGCCTCCGCAGATCGCTCGCAACTGGCGATCCAAAACCCGTACTCCGCGCGATGGCCACACGTTGTGTTGGAACCATCCTCCAGATGGCAGCGATCACCCCGCTACGCTTGTTCTTCCGCACTCCTCCTGGGTAATCCCTGGCTAAACCTAGCACAAGGCACCTCGTGCCTTAATTATCCATCAGGATGTCATTTAGGAGCAACCATCCAACCATCTAGTCTCCACCTCTTTAATCCCAGACATTACCACATCAGGCCTATCCTGACCAACCGACCAAAACGGATTGACACACCACATAACCAAGTCCATAACCACATCCAGTCCATCATGTATCTACTAGCCCTAACTGTCACATGTCATAACAATTTTAATTAAAGAATGAATGACCGGTGAATATCGGTTCACCATTCCGTGGCTAATGGCTAGAAGATTGGTTTAATCCTAAATAAGTCTAAGAAGGTTTTACCCAACGGGAGGGCTAAAGTTGTTACCAAGTTATCTTAGGTTAACAAGGATTATGACAATCAAGGCAGTCATAAAGGCCAAATAATCCAAGGGCAGACATGTATAAGTATTACATGATTAACAATTAGACAGGTTAATAAGCATGTATTTTAATATATTAAACAATTTAGTTTAGGAAAAACTGGGTAATAGACAATGAATATATCGATGTTAATCCCAACTAGGGAAAGTCGCAATCCTTCTCTAATACGGGTTAACATCTAATCGGTTTTTGACGGGTATAGAAAAGATTAGGGAGAAGCGTTAAGGAGGAACAGGAGGAGCAATAAGGTTTAGATGAGTATCCATCCCGCAACAGTTTTCTGGCAGGTACCGAAGCAGTGATTAATTAATTTTAATTAAGGAATAAATTAAAGCATGTTTCGATTGCGGGCATACGTTGCCACGCCTAACATTAGGCAAGTGTGATTATCCATTCTTTTGTGGCAAAGAAATTTGACGCCGCAATTGTAGCAAAGTTGAGCAAAAATTGAAGTATATGACATGCGGACCAGATGTCGAAGAAAGCGTGGTAAACCAAAATTGTGAAATGAAGCAAGTTAAATAATAATTCATGGGTCATGCCTAAATTTATCTTAAGAAAGCTTAATCATATAATATAATAGACCTTGTTTTAATATATATAATACATTTTTCAGCTCATCCAACACAGACCATCCAAGAGAGATATCAAGCTAAATCATAATTCATGTCAAGCACATAGTACGTTTTCACTGTTCCTCCTTCTGTCTGCCGCCGTGATAGTATGGAGATGAAGAGATCGATGCCGACCTGCTGAAAAGCTCAGAAGCGGTTGGATCAGCTGTCGTCAGCCGGGTGACGTCTCTACCGTGACTTCACCGGTGACAACCGATGCGCGAGGATCCGTTCCGTGGGCTGCTAGCCAGCACATGGTACGTTTTCAGTATATTGTCATCGATGTACTGAGTTTTGTGACGAAAGGAACAAATTTGTCATCGCGTTTCATATGTGACAAAAATAATATGACGATCTTCCATTCGTCATAAAGTCGTCATAGAAATGTATTAGTGACAAATATACTGTTTTCAGCGACACATCTATTTCATCACATATCAGCGTTTTTCTAGTAGTGATATGGACCCTCATCATGATATTATGAAATTTTTTATTTTTATTTTAGAATGATGGCTTACCCTCCTACCATAAACTTTTGGTTGAGGCTAGAATTCGATCCCACCACCTACTACGTGTTTACTTGGTGGGAAACCAACCGAGCTATGTGCGCTTGCTGTCCTAGTGCGGACAAGAGTGGTATAAAAGAGAAGGTATGAGTGGAAAGGGTAAAAAGAGAAAAGGGGGAGCGATTGGGTTTCGAACCCTACACTGCGACCTGAAAGGTCGAGTGAAAGACCAACCGACCAATCATCCTGCCTTGTGCAGGTTTTGGTGAAAGAAATCATCTTATGTATAAATTATAAATGTACGTTCGGATTTAGCCATCGTGATCAAACGACCATGGTTATATTTGATGACGTGGCCATGCACATGGGCAAACGATAGCTCCTTGTATGATAGTATTGACAGTAGAATAGTCAGATTGTATTAGATGGAGATAGATTTTAGATAATTACATATAGTAGATAATTTTAGCGATCATGGAGAAAAAAATTATAGTATGATGTAAAATTGCTATTTTAGGCCTTGTTTGTTTCAGTTGAAAGTTATTGAAAACTTTAATCTAAAAAGTTATGTCCTCTCGAAAAACATCTTAAAGAGTTCAAAAAATTATTAAAAAAATTATTTTACGAACTGTAAGAAAAACTATTACATCATTTGGCTTATACAAAAATAACATTTTTTCATTTAATTTAATCTAATTTAATTTAAGCTGGAACAAACAAGGCCTACCAATGATAATGGAGGTTGAAGATTTTTATGGATGTTATGGTATACAATAGACTTCTAACCGCGGAGATAGTACGTAGTGGCCCGGTTGTTCTTTGGCTTGCGAAATAATGAATTGTGAATAATTAAGGGTTTCTTCTTTTTAGCATTACGTACGGTTGTGTATTACTGTAGCAAATTTTGTTATTTTTAATATCCTATATGTTATGATAATTTATAACTTTTTTCATGGCTTTTAGTTGTCCTTTCAAGGTTTCAAAATTGTTTTTAATTATTTTTTTATAATCTTTATATCTTTTTTCAAAATCTCTTAAATTCACTATAGTAATACATCAATGCAACGATATGCTGAATAAAAAAGCCTAGTTACGCGTACAACCGCTGTTATAAGAACTGAGAGACGGATGGGTTGTGCCGTAGAGCCAATGAGAGCTGCGACGTTCGTACGACATGCAAACAGTTGGTGGCTATTCAACATTTAGGGTGTGATCGTGTTGTTTAGCATACGTGGTGTTGTTTTTTAGCATACGTGGTTTGATCGTGTGTTCGTGTGAACATATGGGACCTTCCAATGCATGTCTTGGCTCTGCCAACTGCTTTATATGGTCAAGAGCTGTACAGAGATCGAAGCTGGATCTAGATTAGCCCTTCAAATACACATACATATATATATATCAAATACAAAGACCTAGCAAACTTCCTGCATTTTAAAATCAAAAATGCTTCTGGCCGGGAGTCAGATCCGTCGGACGCCCGACCCAGCCCACGCGCGCGCAGGAGGCAAGCTGCGTGTTCGTGTTTTCGTGTTTGTGATCCTCGGCAGTGTGTGGATAGATCGGCGGGTACATGCATGCATGCATGCAACTTTAGCTATCATCCTTAATTGTCGGTACGTTTAAACTATGCTTTAATTTGCTTCCTCATCCTCCTGTGCTGCCACGAGAGCATTGCATGCACCTTGTATCCATATATCTTCTTTCTATACGTCCTCTCTCTAGCTCCCTGCCGATCGATCAAACCCACCGACGAAGAATGGATCACTACTCCTACTGGTCTCCTACTGCGCGCTGCCAACTTGTAAATTGACAACTGGTCTCATTTTTGTATATTTTTTATTTGGAGTCCAAATCGCGTAGTACAAATTTTATAATTCATCTAAATTCCTAATAAACTCATTTTAAATACTATTTTATTTTATTTTTTTGAAATTTTTATTTTTATTGGTACATTTGTTCCATCACGCAAGATATATTGTTCCGAAAGGCTAGACTAATTGTTCTAGCAAGTAAGATAGATTGTTTCAGTAGGTATACAAGTTGTGGTTCATCAAACTTGACATATTGTTTCAATTGGGTTAGCCTATTGTTCCAGGATACCAAATACATTGTTTCAATAGGTATAAAAGTTGTTCCAGCAGACAAGATTGATTGTTCGGAGAGACTAGACTAATTGTTCCAGCAGGCAAGATAGATTGTTTCGGAAGGCTAGACTCATTGTTTCAACAGACAAACTTTATTGTTCCAGTAGACAAACTTTATTGTTCTGGTAGGTAAACTTTATCGTTCCCGCAGGCAAAACCTTATTTGTTTCAGAAGGCAAAAGTTATTGTTCCAGAAGACAAAAGTTATTGTTTTAGTAGGCAAAACTTAACTATTCCAGTAGGACAAACTTTATTGTTCCAGTGGGTAAACTTTATTGTTTCAGTAGGCAAACTTTATTGTTCCGGTAGTCAAAACCTTTATTTTCTCTAGAAGGCAAATGTTATTGTTTTAGAAGACAAATTTATTGTTCCATAAGACACAAGTTATTGTTTCTGTAGACAAAATTCAACTGTTCTTGTAGCACAAACCTTATTGTTCCAGTAGTCAACTTTTATTTGTTCCAGTAGGCAAACCTTTTTGTTCCAGTAGGCCAAAATTATTGTTTCAGTAGACAAACCTTCTTGTTCTAGTAGGCATTTCTTTTTACTATTTCAGCAGACCAAATACATTGTTCCAATAGGTATGCAAATTGTTTCATCAGACCAAATGCATTGTTTCAATTGGGCTTAGCCTGTTGTGCCAGCAGGCCAAATACCAAGTTGTTCCATCGTATTAGACGTATTGTTCCAATAGTCCAAATTAATTGTTCCATTAGTATAGACAAATTGTTTCAGTAAAAATTTATATAGCAACATGGGTCTTGTTTTGTACGAAAAAATGCGAGGAACACGTTGGTGAAAACGGTTTGTGGATTGAAACTCCCAGTCAAAAGTTATGATCGTTTAAAGAAAAAACAAAAAAAGAAATCTTCGCTAACGTCAGCGTTACATCATCGCATACAATCTTTTAATTTTTTACTCCTGCTGGTAGCATGTCACGCACGAGACAATCAATTAATGGTTGTGATTAGTTGCGTTACAGAACTCTAACATGGTTGTTGTCGTTAGTCGTTGCATGGTTTCATCGCCGCTGTGATTAGTGCTATCTCGCTGCGCTGGGCCAGACTCGGGCGTCCGACGACGTCTGAGCCGAAGTTGGTCCCTTTTAAAATTGCTGGGAGGAACACTTCTTTTAAGGCAAGGGAAGCAGACATTTTCCTGAACCCAAACCATATCCAATCGCCGGCTCGATCACCTCCCTAACCTGAAGAAAGGATTGATGGCTGCCGGAGGAGCTGGGCAGCGCAGGAAGCGGCCGGTGAAGCAGGGAGGAGCGGCTTCGCCCAGTGGAGAAGATCATGAGAAGTCCAGGCGGCCGGAGGTGCGGTTCATCAACTCGTTCGTGCTCGCGCACACATACCTGTTAATGGCCGTCAAAGGGCTAGGGTATCTAGCACTTACGTGGTCGACGGTCGTGCTCCTCGGAGGATTCGTCAACTTGCTGCAGAGCAAGGATTTCTGGTGCCTCACGTTGATTAGCCTTGTCCAGGCAGCAAGGTTAGTGATGATTTCCCAACTTGTTATCTTCCTTGTGTTATGTTTCATTGATATATATGCCTGCACGAAGAGAAATAAGCATTGTTCTTTCCGTTAACAATGGAACCGGCCGAATCTTGCGTTCAAAGTATTTCAAAACCGATTCCCGGTTTCCTATTGAACAACTGATAGTACTAATCCATGGCCATTGGGAAGGGAAATCTTATCGGCTGAAATCAGCGTTACAGGACTGCTCCGGTATATTCAGCGTTACAGGACTGCTCCGGTATATTTTTACACCGGCCATAAATTTTTCGTTTCCAAAAGAATTCCATCGAACTGCCTTGGAATCCGAAAGATCTAAACCAGCGTAAAGATCATCGGTTCCGTAATCATCGTCAACGACGGGAGTGCGATCCGAAACCATCTCCGGAGCATAGCCGGAGACTTCTATCCCAGATATGGAAGGCGATCGAGATCGAACAGATCGATCCGATCTGGCAGGGGATGTGACATCCTGCCCTTCTGAGTCGTAGCCCTCAGGAAGAGATCCCTGGTCGCTGATGGAGTTCGACATGCTCGATCTACTAAGTCCCCACGGATGGCGCCAACTGGCGACGGTTGAGATATCGATCTCAAGTCAACTAAGGTTCTTGAGAAGGGGAGATAGGAGACACGCCGAACAGAACGAACAACAACCAGCGACGAATAGGGAGACAAGGGTTTTTATTTTGGTTCAGGCCTCTCGAGGAGATAATAGCCCTACGTACAGCCTTTCTTTATATCAAAGAGGATTACAAGAGGGAACTCGACGAGATGAACAAGTCTCGACGAGCTTAAAGGTGTACAGGAAGCAATATGCGATAATGCAAAATCTCTT
Source organism: Raddia distichophylla (assembly GCA_005191435.1). Classification (NCBI taxonomy): domain Eukaryota; kingdom Viridiplantae; phylum Streptophyta; class Magnoliopsida; order Poales; family Poaceae; genus Raddia; species Raddia distichophylla. The sequence continues at coordinate 247,756 of SPJY01036992.1, read as the reverse complement.
GGCCCCTCTACACGCCGTAGGGGCCCTGTTTATATAGTGTAGATGAACCGACCTACCGAAGGATAATCGGGCTGGGCTAACCACGAGATCATAACGAACTCGTACCATGCCAAATACATCCCAAGGTAGATAAGGTATACTCCAATTCTTGGGGATCACGACTTCTATTCCAATCCGGGAAACCACGTCCGGGTCTTCGCGTAGCCGTGCAGAACTCTTGCTCGAGTCGGACTCAAACACGAATCCTAGGCCATTACGCATCGTGCCGGCCAAGGAGATGTTCGGCAGGATGCATATGGGCCAGATAGAACCTTCCAAGGAGCTGGGCCCTGGTAGGCTGTTCGATTGGTCCGTCAGGGAGTGGACCATGGCAATGGGCCGTGATTTTATCCCTGACACGTAAGGAAAATTACTTCTTGGAACATTCTCCTAGCGTGGTTTGAGTCGGCAGCTTGACAAGGTAGTGCTTCTACCCACTTTGAAACGTAATCAACTACCACTAAGATGTATTCATACGTGTCTAACATAGGAAAATGGCCCATGAAATCTACACCCCAAGCATCAAAGATATCAATTTGCAAGTTGCTTTTGAGAGGAATATCATCTCTAGAGTTTATGTTCCCATATCGTTGACATCTATAGCAGCGTTTCACAAAATCCTAGGCATTTGCATACATGGTAGGCCAATAAAACCCGCTTTGCCAAACCTTGGCATGCGCCCTAAAAGCCCCGGAATGGCCACCATAAGATGAAGAGTGGCATCGCTCCAGGATTTTGTACGTCTCACAAGCAGGGATGCATCGGCGAAGCAACCCAAGGATCATCCCAAAGATGTATCCTACTGTCTCGGATCAACTTCTTTTTATTCTTGTTGGCAATTCTTATGCATATTAGAATTAATCCGCAAGTGCACGGATATCACAGTAGCTTTCATCCTTGAGTATTACAAAGGTATCGATTTCCCACAATGAGCGAGAAGAGTCTAGTTTCTAATCTAGAATTGGCCGGATGGATATGATGGAATGACGAAAGTGGGGTAAGATATTTTGGATTGAGGGGTTCTACTAAAGGTACACACTAGTCAAGAGTACAAGGTTAATCCATGCATAATTGCTACTATGTATCAGAGCTCGGCTGATTCACTACCACCCGCTATCAATTAGGAATACCGAATGTTTCTGATCACTCCCAATTGGGCTCGACTGGACTAAGACTGACAGGGCGGATTCCATAAACATAGCAGGGATGCCACCACCTATTACCTACCGCTCAGCTGTTGAATCAGGTGTCTACCGGGTACTAACTAGTCTAAACACCGCGTCTATACCTAGCAGTACTACGTATCAAGGACGTCACTCGATATGCACTCCCACTAAACCAGGCACTAATATCTATTGCAATACCCAAGCATCGAGATTTAGCACCAAGATCTAGCACAAGCCTAATACCAATAGAGACAATGTATAAGAAATAAACTTGTTTTATAAATAATGATAGGGCTAAGTTTTTCTGATAGAAGACGAAGCAGAACTGACACACGAGTTCATCTTCGGAGCTCTAGTGGAGGGATGCCAACACGCCGGTTTCTGCTCAGCACTAACTCTCCTCTCTCGCCTACTCTACTTGATATCTGGGCAGCATAACGCTACTTTCTGTTCTTCGTGCACTTCTTTGTGCCTTGTAAATGAGAAGAGGGACTCCTTTTATAGCCAACCGTACGAGTGAGAGTTTCGACGTAGTGGGACACTTGTCACCGCTTCACCAGCCAAAGAGGATCCGATTCGCCTAGGATACTTCTCGGCCCTCAGATTCGCCTGGGATACTTCTTGTGCGGTGTAAATCATCTCTTGAAGTCGGTTTTGGCATTTAGAGTCGGTATAAGGGGCTTCCATGTGGGGCCATTGATCCTCCTCAATGCACTCTCATCCATAGGATCAAACCGACATTGATTGGACGCTTGATATGGCTTCTAAGTGTGCTTTTAGGATCACTGGAGAAAACACAGGTCAGTTTGGGACCAAGTGCCGGTCAGCCAACCAGTAATCTTCTCCGGTTCGGACCCACTTTTGCTCGGTAGGTTTGTGAAGACACAAGCTTACCAAAACGTGTAGAACTTTCTTAAATTAAACATTTTATGTCCATTCCTTCATTTTGGAGATACGTTGACGGTCGAAAGTGTATGAAAAATTATTAATATTAACCGTCAACACACCCCACGCTTAGGTCTTTGCTTGTCCTCGAGTAAAGGTTAGTTTTAAGATTAATAACTTTGCGGAAATTAAATGATTAGCATAAAGGATATTCGTGACTTTGTGAGGATGTGTGGAACCTGATGGCAACCTCAATTTGGGGGAAAGGAAGTCAAGAGGGCGGCGGCATGGGCGCATGCAGTAGGAAGACGAGGTGCGCCGTGCGCGACGGCTGCACCTTCCCGGTGGTGCTAGGGCAAAATTGGTTGAGAGGAATTGCTAAGAAAGCTACAGAGATGCTCTAGAAGAAGAAAGAGAGGGAGAATTTACCAAGGACCCTGAGGAAACGATGGAAACCGGTGAACGACGAGCTTTCCGGCATCGAATTCCCGTTGCTCAGGTCATCGTCTCCTGCAGTTTCAAGGAAAAATGGGTTGCTTAGGAAGATTAGCAAAATATTGTCGAACAGAATGGGGAACGGATACTTACACTGCCGTCAATTGCAAAGAGAAGCAATGGGAGGAAAGGAGAGGGTACTGTGTTGTTTTTATAGGGAAAAAATGAAAGGAGCGAGAGTCAGTTAGGTAGGGAGGTTGTTCATCAAGGAGACTGATGGAATAAATTACGGAGCAAGCGTTTTTCCCTCTGTTATGAAATATAGTAGTGTTCTATACATTGACATAGTCTGCAAAACAAAACTTTGACCATAAAAAAATTTTAAAAAAATTATCTATAATACATTAAAATTTATATTATTACGAAAGTTTTTTCAAGACGAAAATATCTATATGATTTTTAAGTTTATAAACTAAATAGTTTAAAAGTTCTTTTTGAGGGAGTAGTAGTGGAATTAGAAAGAAGAGGATTAACAGGGAATAATGGCTTCGGATGCAACATGCAGCGTTTGCAGGGAGAGGGAGAGATCGATAGCAAGGAGAGGTATCTATACACACAAAGAGAGACAGAGATGGATAGATAGAGAGCAGGGGACGGTTGGGTCAGCCCTGAAAGCAAAGAAAAAAGTTCATTTTAGCTAAGTCAACTATCGTGAAAGTTCAAAAACGCCGTAAACTATAATTTGGTCTATTTTACATGCCTGAACTTTCAATGCCGGCTCAAAACCCATCACATCCTTGGGTGTTCGCGGTGATGAGCTCAGCTCTCTGGTGAGCTGAGCACTCCTCTCGCGCAACGCAAGAAGTTTCTCCTTGCGCGCGACCTCCTCCTCGAGTCTCCTCTGCTCGGCGACCTGTTGTAGCCGCGCCATATGGCCCGGGTGAGCCTAACGCCCAAGCCAAAAGGTCATGTTCTTTACCTCCTTGTCGCTTTGCTCGGCGAGGATGGAGGGGCTCGGTCTCTTCCCGCTGGGTTGACCGCGCGCCCGCTTCTTCTGTTTGGTGCGCTCCGTCGCCACGGCTGGTCTCTTTGACGGCTGGCGGCCGCCATGGCGCGACGAACTCCGCGTTGGCTCGGCTGCCACTTTGGGCTTTGTGGCCACTTTGGCCTTGCCCTTCTTCGCCTTCTCCTTCTCAGACTCGGAGAGCTCCTCTACGATCCCTCCAAGGATCAGCTGCTCCTCGTGCCCGTTTTGGGAAACGAACATTAGCATTTAAACAACGGTGCAAATCTAGCAACACGGGCTGGGTATAACTGAGGAGAAGATCATGTTAACCGTTTTCGCGATAACATTGCTCAGCTGAACCAGGTTTGGTCTTGGAGCTTACCTTGCCGAGCCTGCGCTTCAGTCCCCGACGCAAGCGATCTTCGAGACCGTGCGTCACGAATCCTCGCTCGTGTGGGATGAGACGGGCACGTTGTTCCCGCTGCCGCCTTCTTCGCTCCTTCTCGCGGGAGCGCGTCTGCTCGGGAGTAGGAGCGACGGGCGAAGCGCTTTCGTCTCCGCGCTCCGTCTCCTCTCCCTCCTCCTCTTCCTCTTCCGCCTGAACGTCTTCAGGCGAGATTGGAGCCACTCCACTGGGTGGCGCCGGTGCTTCCACGGGCAGGGCGACTTGCTCAACCTGCTCGGGGGCTTCTTCTTGCTCCACGGCAGCAGGTTTCTCACCTTGCTCGCCGGAGAATCCCGTCGCCTCAGGGGTAAGCCGCCCCTGCGACGAAGTGCCTGGCAGGACCTCCTGCTCGGTCCTACCGTGGGCAGCTCGCGGAGCCAACTCCTTGGCCCCGCTGTCCGTGGCGCCGCGCGCCGCTTCCTCTGCCTCCAGCCGCCCTATCGCGCCCTTCAATGCGTCGACCTGCTCGCTGGAGCCGGGCGGAAGCAGGCTCCACGCTGCCAGCTTGTCCTTGAGGCTGGCCAACCTCACTGCCCGCGACGCACCGTGTAGGTGCTCGGGCAGCAGGGATCGCTCGACCGCCGCATCCATGTCGTCTGCGGCGATCTCCTCCTGGGCAGCTGACGAAAAAAAAAGAGTGCGTTAAGTCTTGCGCCGTACGGTAAAGTGTGGAATCGAAAGATAAAACATTGCATACCTGTCGTGGAAGGCTTGATCCTGATCTTCTTCGCTGGAATTTTTTGCCTCTTCCTCGGGGGCTCCCTGGCCGCTTCTCCGCCTTGGCCCTTGGGTGTTCGCGGCGATGAGCTCAGCTCTCTGGTGAGCTGAGCACTCCTCTCGCGCAGCACGACGAGTTTCTCCTTGCGCGCAACCTCCTCCTCGAGTCTCCTCTGCTCGGCGACCTGTTGTAGCCGCGCCATATGGGCCGGGTGAGCCTGCGTGTATCGCCTGTTTTTTACCTCTTCGTCAGTTTGCTCGGCAAGGGTGGAGGGGCTCGGTGTCTTCCCGCTTTGTTGACCGCGCGCCCGCTTCTTCTGTTCGGTGCGCTCTGTTGACGCGGGTGTTTTCTTCGACGGCTGGCGGCCGCCATGCCGCGGTGAGCTCCGCGTCGGCTCGGCCGCCACCTTGGGCTTTGCGACCACTTTGGCTTTGCCCTTTCTCGCTGTTTCCTTTTCGGACCCGGAGAGTTCCTCCACGATCCCTCCAAGGATCAGCTGGTACTCCTGCGCGTCCGAGAAGCGAATGTTAGCATGTTCATCAGTATAAGTCTAGCCACACAGGGTGAGTCTAAGTTGACTTACCTCGTCTATCCGGACGAGTACGTTGCGTGGACAGGTGAAGGCCACCTCGCCTGTGACTTCGCCGTCCTTCTTCGCCACCTTCAGCATGGCGTCGACCCGCTCGGTCACCCATGCGTCGGTTGGCTTCACTGTCCGAGCAGAATGGATCGTTAATTCCTGTTCGGATGAAATCATCGAATAAAGGTTGAGTCTTAAAGGCACTTACCCGTGCTCTCCCTTGTGATGTCTTCCCATCCCTTTATCTTATAGAAAGGATAGGGCCTTCTCCGCAGCGGACAGATCCTGTTCGCTGTGTAGTCCCGGATGATCTCCCTGCCCGTGAGCCCAAGGGTCACGAGGGAGGCGATCTTCCTTGTCAAGTACCAATCCTCGGCGGACATCTTCGGCCGAGGCATTGGGGTTCCCTTCGCCGGCGCCTTCCCGTTGAAGATGAGCTTGCTGTCGCTGCTTCGCTTGCTGTAGAACCACCTCACCCACCATGCGCCCATTGAGTCGAGCAGTGGTGGGCGAGGGTACGGGGCGTCGTCGGTAGTGGCACGGAGCTTGAGGTAGTAGCACCCGAGTGCCGAAGCGGCGGAGCTGCTCCTCGTCACCGTATAGTAGTGAAGGAACAGACCCACCGGTGGATCAACTCCCAGGTAGCCCTCGCACAGGTCTGCGAAGACAGCCATCTGGAGGATCGAGTTGGGGTTCAGATTTGCGACCTCCAACCCGCTGATGTTCAAGAAAGCTTCCACAATGTCGCTCTCAGGGGATCTCAACCCGAACATGCGAACTGCTCGAAGTTGACGAACTCCCTCTCGAGCGGCTCTGGAGTTTCCTCTTCCCCGGGCAACCTCCAGCTACCAGTGTCGATGTGGCTCTCTTCCTCCCAAACCTTCAGGTCCTCCTCGGTCAAGATAGTGCCAAAGAACTTGGCCATAGCGGTTCCCAGGGCTGGACGAACGGATTTGTGGGTAGAGTTTGGCTGCTTGATGCTGAGCGCGGTTGGAATTAGGGCTTGGGAAGGAAAGGCGTGAGAGCGCTTTTATAGACCCAAACGAGCAGCTCTGCAATGGTTCTTTTTCACGGAACGGCTAGTTTTTTTTTTACCGCAACGGCTAAGGTAAAACGGTCGACTGTTTTCACTGCGCAGCGTAAGTTACCGTTGGAATCTGCCAACGGCTATTTTTTCCAGTGTCTACACTGAAGGCTGAGTGCTCTGCTCAGACAGATGTGAATCCCTGTTCGACGCAACAGAGTTGCTCGGCGCTGGGCAGGTTTTGTTCGACCCCGGGCAAGTCCTGTTCGGTTGAGTCTTAACCTGTTCGGTCGATTGTTACATGTCTTTGTAGCAGCAAAATTCCCTCTTCATGACTTGGAGTCTCAAGAGGAAGACCCCACTCTAGTGAGTCCTTCCACTTGAGTCTCGGGGGCTAGCTGTCGGGGATAAAAATACGGCTCATTGCCATGGCCCACTCCCTGACGGCCCAATCGAACAGCCTGCTAGGGCCCTATTCTCTGGAAGGTTCTATCTGGCCTGTATGTATCCTGCCGAACAGCCTCCTGACTGGCACGATGCGTACCGGCCTAAGACTTCGTGTTCGAGTCCGACTCGAGCAAGAGTTCTGCACGGCTACGTGAAGACCCGGACGTTGGCTTCCCGGATTGGATTAGGAGTCGTGATCCCCAAGACTAGGAGTTTACCTTATCTACCGTAGGTTGTATTTGGCATGTATGAGTTCGTTACGATCTTGTAATTAGTCCGGCCCGATATTCCTCGGTAGGTCGGTTTGCTTCGCACTATATATACCGTGCCCCTACGGCGTGTAGGGGGAAGGAGATCCTTGCTTATTGCTTCCTTGTACACCCATATTGCTTGCCGAGACCTGCTGATCTCGTCGAGTTCCACCTTGTAATTCTCTTTGATATAAAGAAAGGCTGGACGTAGGGCTATTATCTCTCCCGAGAGGCCTGAACCAGGATAAAAACCCCGGTTCCCCTGTTCGCTGTTGTTCGCTCTGTTCGGCGTGTCTCCTATCTCACTCCTGAAGAACCTTGGTTGACTTGGGTCGATATCCCAACCGTCGACAGCTACCTCCTTCATGGTCGGCAATAGAAGCTCCATCTCCTTCTGGATTAATGGTAGCCTATCAAGCCGCTCTCCCAAAGACATTGCAACACGACTTTTTGGATTTTAGCTAGGAAGAACAAATGACCGTGGACACTCTAAAGGATAACAACTGAATTTGGGACATATGATGCCTCTTCTCCCTATAGCTGCTCCCTGATTTTGTGGAGCTTTGGCATCATATCTCCACAGTGCAGCTGCATCTTATTGCCCCCGACCAGGTGACCTGGAAGATCACTAGCGACATAGTCTTCTCCATCAAATTCGCTTATGAGCTCCAACGGGCAGGGAGCAAAACCTCCTCCCCCAAGCCCTGATTTGGAAGGTCTGTTGCGCGCCAGTTAAGTGCAATTCTTTGCTTGGCTGCTCCATCATCAACCTATCCTTGCAGCAGGCGCCCTTCTCGACGTCATCTGCCAAACTGCTGCATCTCCCCCTTTGTTGAAGAATTCTCGAAATAACACACACCATCTGTTTCTCGAATGCGGTTTCAACACCCATGTGTGGCAGGTGATCACAACTTAGCCAAACATAGCCTCCCATGATATAACAAATTGAGCCACCAAGAGAACTTCATCCAATGGTGGACTCTTGACATCTGGCATCCAATTCCTTGAAGCTCTCGCGTTGGTGCCAACTATGTTGTATTGGGGATCTTTTGGAACATTTGGCTAGAACAAAACGCCAAAAAATTTCATAACGTCGAGTGTCTAGTTGAGGTTTTTCTAAACCACGTCCTAGGGGATGAGCTGGAGAGCATATTGACAAATCAATAGTACATTACAAGGGGCTTGCGCCATGTGCTTCCCAAGGCTTAAGTACCGCGAGCTCCCTCGTGATGCCACGACATCCAAAATCATGAAGCTAGCTGTCGGGGATAAAATCACGGCCCATTGCCATGGCCCACTCCCTGACGGCCCAATTGAACAGCCTGCCGGGGCCCAGCTCCCTAGAAGGTTCCATCTGGCCCATATGCATCCTGTCGAACAGCCTCTTGGCTGGCACGGTGCGTGACGGCCAAGGAATCATGTTGGAGTCTATCTCGAACAGGAGTCCTGCACGGCTGCGTGAAGACCCGGACGTAGGTTTCCCGGATTGGACTAGGAGTCGTGATCCCCAAGACTAGGAGTTTACCTTATCTACCGTAGGACGTATTTGGCATGTACTGAGTTCGTTACGATCTCGTAGTTAGCCCGGCCCGATATTCCTCGGTAGGTCGGTTTACCCCGCACTATGTAAACCGAGCCCCTACGGCGTTTGGGGGCATCGACTATCTCATCTAGCACGAGGTTTTCGCATTTTTCGCATACTGCTTCCTTGTACACCCATATTGCTTGCCGAGATCTGCCGATCTCGTCGAGTTCCTCTTGTATTCACCCTTGATATATAAGAAAGGCTGGACGTAGGGCTATTATCTCTCTCGAGAGGCCTGAACCAGGATAAAAACCCCTGTCTCCCTGTTCGCTGTGGTTTGTCTGGTTCAGCGTGTCTCCTATCTCCATCTTAAAGAACCTTGGTTGACTTGGGTTGATATCCCAATCGTCGACACTAGTCACATCATCCGCAAAAACCACAGCCGTCTAATTGTGTCAGCCGATCAATCAAGCCGTCCACTTACAAGTTATATATAAATGGATTTCTTTCGCATGAACCTGGACAAAGAAGGCCATCTATCTTGGTGGTTATTGGTGTGATCCTTCGGTTCGTTATCCCGATATGAATCTAGGTAGCTTCCCTACTTTCCGGCTTTTTTATCTTTTCTCTTTCATCTTCTGTGTACAACCTCCGATCACAAAAAGAAGTAGCCGTTTACTTTTGAACACGCCTTTGACCTTTCGTCTTATTCAAAAATTTAGTTCAAATATGTAAAAATATAAGTAATACTTAAAATACATTTAATAATAAACCAAATCATAACAAAATAAATAATATTTATATAACTTTTTTAATAAGGCGAATGGTTAAAGGCGTGTCCAAAAATCAACGGCGACTTCTTTTTATGACCAGAGGGAGTACTTTTTTTGTAGCACCTTTGCCCACATATAACCAGAGAGACGCATAGCACACCATGTCTCCTGCATCTTCTACCTCTTTGTCGCGAAATCGATTCCCAGTGTTTCTTCTCTTGCCTTTCATTTCCACGTTTTTTATTTGGCTACCTACAAAAATATAAAAAAATGAAAAAAGCCAAAACTTTGCAAAATGGAATAAGAAATTTATGATAAGGGTACGTAAAAGCATTAAGGCATTATAAATATTAAATTTCACAAAAATAAATTAAATAGGGCATCATTTCTTACCTATCTTTTTAACCCGCTAAAAAATCCAAAGAAACAAAAAAAATGAAACCATAGATTCATGGTAAGATTCAACAAAGCATTTAGCCATTTTCAAAATTTTGGGATACATAAAAAATAAATTAATAAATATTTCATTCTTTTCTTTCGTTTTAACTTTTGTGGCCTGCTAAACAATCCAAAAAAAGCATTACGAAATGCAACCATAATTTTACGGTAATGCTATAAAAAATACTTTGGCATTCAAAACAAAATATTAAAATGAATTAAGAAATAATAGAAATGGAAAATAAATAATGTAGTGAATTATCATTCATCTGTTATGTAATATATTTTTCTTTACCTATATAATAGGAAGCATATGGTAGTAGCGCGCCATGGGCGCGCTGACCTTGCTAGTGTAACATAGGGTGTTGACATGTACTTAATTTTGAGCCACCTGGTCACTTTGACCTAGGGCTCTGTTCTATAAGTTTTTCTCTTTTTTTTGTGGAAAAGGCAGGAGAATTATTGTCTTGTATTAATTCAGTAGAAAAATTACATAAAATTTAGGGGGAGGTTTAGACGCATTCCCCTGTACGAGCGCTACAAGTGAGCTAACTTAACATAAGACAGTATAGAAGACAATTTTCTTGTCTTTTACTTAAAAAAAATTAAAAGACTCGAAATCTTTATTTGGAACACTAACATGGAGGCCCGAATTTACCCGGTGTATGGGTACAGGATCTTTAGCACTACGACGAATGAGCAGTACCTATATTTTGTGTGGTTGCTGCAAGGCGGTCTCCGGATAAGATCTCTGAAAAGGCCTAAGCATTCCCCGTCCACCTATATCATCGCGCTGCTGATGACCTCACTGCTGGTGCTGATGCTGATAATAACCCCAGTGCTGCTGGGGGCCGTACTGCTGCTGGTGATGGCGGCCCTACTGCTGTTGGTGGTGGGCGTGTACCCCGTGCTGGTTGGTTCCTTCTGCATCGGGGTGTCGTTGGCGCGCCTGAGTGTCCGGGACTACTACTACGGCCACGGCCAGTCGGAAAACGACCACGCGAAGGCGCCAGCCTCGGAAAACGACCACGCGAAGGCCAACCTGGGGCCAGCCATGGACATCTTCTACTCGCTGGCCCTGGTACAGGGCATTCTCTTCCTGCTGCTGTTCCTGTCGACGCCGGTAGGCCGAATTCTGGTGAAACTGGTCGTCCAGAAGTGCGAGTTCGACTCAAGCTGGGGCGAGAGCTCGGTGACGCGGTACCGTAGAGACACCTTGCGCAAGTGCCTCAAGGAGCAGTCATCCACCAAGGACAGAAACCTCGTCACCTACGCGGTGGAGCAGCTGGGCTCGGACTCCGCCGAGGACTACCTCGACGGGGCAAGGATGCTGTACTCGTTCGTCCACAAGCACGAGGTGCCGGTGCAGCAGCTCATCCGTTCCTCCCGGACCAAGATCCAGAAGCTGGTCGCCACGCTTGCGTGGGCGGAGCCGGACGACCGGGAGATCCGGGAGCTGGCGGCGAGGATCGTGGCGCACCTTGCCGCCTACGTCAGCCTCGCTCAGTTCCCGGGGGCGCTCGAGTGCGTCGCCTCGCTGTTCGAGCCCTCCCCTGGCGGCGACGACGATGAGGACGACGACGAGGACGAGGATGACGACGATGACGTCCTGGTCATACTGGGACTCAAGATTCTCCAGAGGCTCGCGCACGACAAGCACAACTGTGGAGAGATCGTCAGGGACCGAGGCATCGTCGCCAAGATCACGGCGCCGATGGTCTCGGCCACGCTGATCAAAGACATGGAGCACAGCGCCTGGGCGAAGACGGTGTACAAGTCTACCAAAGTGCTCACCCGGCTGACTGGTGCTCCTGGAGAGGCCGGTCTGAAGCTGCGCGGCGAGCTCGCGTCCAACGAGAACGCAATCAGCAACATGTTGGCCATTCTGACGAGCAGCCGAGACGACCCAAGCAAGAAGATGGCTGTACTTGACACGAAGCTAAAGACGCAGGTCGTGCAAATCCTAACTCATCTCCTCTTGGACGATTCTACTAATTGTACGGCCAGGGGAAACAAGCAAAGATTCGTCAAGATGGTGCTTCCCATCTTCCTCAGCGACCAAGGAATGAAACACGGGGAGACCCAAGGTAAGGACCAAGGAGTTGAGGAAGCAGAAGCAATCGCCAAGGTGACGGCCGAGGGTAAGGACAAAGCTGAGGAAGCGCAAGCAATCGCCAAGGTGAAGGCCGAGCTTAAGCAGAAAGCCGAGGAAGCTGAAGCGATCTCCATGGCGATGGCCAAGCTTAAGCAGAAAGCCGGGGAAGCACTCGTAGTGTTTTCGTTGGAAAGCCAGACTAACTGTGAGATTATCTTGGGAACGGCAGAGCATGGTGTTGTCGCTGACAGGCTCATTGAAATACTTGATGCTCAGAACAGAATCGCTTACAGAATAACAGCAGCGGAAATGCTGGGGAATCTGTGTTTCTACTGTAAAGTAGACCACAAATGTGCCAAGGAAACCATACTACCCAAGGTATGTGTGCAAACTGCACCTATTTTCATCCTCAGTGGCCTATATATGTCTTTTTTTCTCTCAAGAAACAAGTGTCATAATGTTCGGGGAGGCCGAGTTGAATTAATGAGCTGACTGAACAAAAATTGCTGAATGTTAAGTTAGTCTAAATAAGTTTTTTAATCTGTTTCTCAAATTTGGTTCGCTTTGTCCATGATATTATTAAGAGCTTTTTAATTGGTTTCATGATGCAAAAAACAAGGCTAAAAAAGCTAAATTAGTTTGTTAGCCAAATAAGTATCGGTTTTGCTCCCTAGAAATTGCCTAGGTGACCTAGGTGACTGCCCCATTCTTCTCCATTGCTGACGATTTGGAGGGGGTATCAGAGCGGGAGGGGGAGCACATGTACCTATGGGCTATCTTCTTCTTCGTCTCCGACAGCTCCGCCGCCATCTTCCTCGTCTCTGGCCACCGGCGCCGCCCAGGTTAGGGATTAGGACTTGGGAGTTCGGGGGTGCCCAGTGCTCCTCGGGCATAATTAGATTGAGGGTCGGCGGGAGGTGGCGGCTCGGTAGTTGGGTGGCGGCGGCGCCGGAGCTAGGGGTGTAGGGAAACGGTGGCTGGGCCTGTCGATGGCGAGCGGATCTCGAGGTCGCCGTCGTCGTGGTTAGGTGGGTGGGGCTAGCCGGCGTTGGGTGGGTAGGAGGTGGAGCGGCGCCGTCGGCCGTGTCGGTGGCTGGAGGTGGTAGGGGTGGAGGTGGAGGCGTGTGGAGCAATGGTACCAACACACTTAGGGTGGGCGGGGCGGCACGACAATAGGAGGGAGTTGGGGGCGGAGCGACCGACGGCGAGGGCACCGCCGGCCGGGGCGGTGGTGGCGGTAGGGGTAGAGAAGGGGTGCAGGTGTGGGGAAGAGAGAGATGTGGGGAAAAGAGAGGGAGACGAGGGGAGAGAGGAGGAGAGATCTGGGCCACCAGAAAATCGTCTGAACAGCCTTGTAGGCACCCAGTTGCCTGCTAGTGGGTCAATCCTAAAAAGTATAATCCACCTTGAACATGTTGAAACATAAATTCTATTAAGGTATTGACATATATACCATGACAGGCACTGACGGAATTGCTTTGTGGTGAGAGAGAAACAAAAACACGAGGAGACACTACAACAGATAAAACGGTAGCGCCCTCTCCTGCACCAGCCAACGACGAAGAAAACCCAGTCCAAGAACAGATCAAGAAGCATCAGAATGTTAAGACATCTTCAGAGAGGAAGATGCAAGCATCCTTGCTGTACCTCCTTGCCACGATACACATCAATGAACTGATCGGCGCTGATGAATTCGAAGCAGTGGTTCAACAGAAGATTGGTACCATAAATTTCTTCATCCAGCACCTCAAGCACATGGTCGACAGCAACAGGGGCATCGCCACAGTTGATGGCCTGCGGATCGTCAAGGCTACTGGGCAGATGATCGTATCAATGATAAAGAACAACAGTAAGTGCGTGCAACGCATCAGGGACGAGAACATCGTCCAGACGCTGTCGGAGGTTGCAGAGAAGATGGCTCGTCTGGAGAGCGGCATGCTGTTCGTTGGCAGCCATCGCCACGGGGAGGGGAGGAAGCGGTTTGCTGCCGCGAGGCCTCTCTTGTGCGATGTTGTGAAGGAAGCAAACCACCTGCTTTTCCTTGACGAAGCCGTCATAATGTGCAGGTCATAGGGTAATACTTGTTGGAACCAATTCATTCCAGCCGTTGGGCTTTGGCCTATGGTACTACTATCCATTATGCTATTATAGTCTTTTCAGTGTGCAGCACTTCCTATCTATGTGACTTTGTGTGGTGGACACTGTAGCTTGACTTCATATATGTTTTTCATCCCATGTATTCGTCACAGGTGTATATTTGCTTCAGATTGAACAAAAACAGCTTTAGTTAACTTGGCTCTTCCATTGTGCTATAAAAACTGTCACTTTATTACATGAACGATTCACTCCTATCGAGTTTTTTTTTAGGCAAAGGCAGGAGAACTGTCTTGAATTAATTCAAAAGGAAAGTTACGAGGACAAAATTCAAGGGGAGGTTTAGGCGCATTCCCCCGGACGCGCGCTACACTTGAGCTAACATTACAAAACGAGCGCCTGCCACCATCCAAAGGCGTAGGACCTATAGGAGCAAATCAAAGAATATCATCGGTGGTAGCTCATTCGATTTGAAAATGTGATTGTTCTTTTCAAGCTAGAGATGCCAAAGGGTTGCTAGCACGACCGATCGTAGACCCGGGGCTAGGTTGGATTGCAGGATGTCATTTGTCCACCAGGAGTTGAGATCATCAGTGTGGGTCCACGCAGAGCGAAGTAGGCATGGGGCGTTGAGCCTGTAAGCCAGGAGATCTCAAACGTTGGAGGAGAAAGGGCACTCGAGGAAAGGGCACTCGAGGAAGAGGTGTTCTGGGGTCACTAGGCATCTGAGGCAGAGGACACAGAAGTAGTTATTCGGCAGTCCCCTTCGCATGAGGACGTCAGCAGTCAAAACCCTCCGTAGGAACAGTGTCCAAGCAAAGAACTTGCACTTAGAGGGCGCCCATTGCTTCCAGATTAGCGCTAGCGCCGTCGGAGAAGTTCTTCCCATGAATTGCATGTGATACGCTGAGCGAACATAGAAGTGCAGTACGACTCATCTTTTGCAGAGGGAGATCAGCTCCACGGCGAGGTTGGGGGCGAAACTCCGTCGTAGGTCCGACAACCAGTTGTTATTGTGCAGGGCCTCGGTGACTGTGCATTTTTTTTGTGTGGAGGCCGCAAAAAGTCCAGGGGCCACTTCCTTTGGAGATTTTCCAAGGAGCCAAGCGTCGGTACAGAAGTGGAAGGTGGCTCTATTCCAAAGAATCAACTCAGTGCCAGCTCTGAAGAGTGCTGCTCCTATCGAATTGGTCCATGTGGTACATAACACGGTGGTATCAAACTATTCACTCCTAAATTCCAGTGCATGTGGGAGGACCACGGAACAGTGTTGTACCCAAAAAAAATCTCGAAGGGTTCGGGTTCTGCGATGTCTACTCCTCCGTCCTTCGTGCCACCTACTCAGGACGACCCGCAGCAGGGCGACGACGGCTCAGGGAACATGGCCGCCAACCTCGCGGGGCAGCTCTTCGGGACGCCACCACGACAGCCATGATCGATGTTTATTTTATTGTGTTCATGATGTTGATACTATCATTACGATGTTTGTGAATGTTAATTAGATGTTCGTGAATGTGGATTTTATGTTTGTGATCTTTGTGATGCGATGTTTGTGATATATAGAAATTATCGGAGGTATGTGTATTTGTGAAATTGTGGGAAATTTGAATGCGGGGACTGTTTTGGGTTTGCAGGTTGCAGCAGCTGCTGCTGCTGGGTGCAGTAGCAGCTGCAAAATTATTGTGATTTTTACAAATTTTAAAATTTTTTTCCCTGTTTTTCAAGTATTCTTGACGGCTAGGACATGGCCGTCGAGACAGCTTCCATGGCCCACGTGCCAGGTCAACCACCGTCGGGACCCGAGGAGAGTCTATCACGATGGCCGTAAGCCGTCGTGAATAACCTCCATGGCCCACCTGGAGGGGCCGTCGTTCCCTGCGGATGAAATGTCGACGGCTATTGGCCGTCGTGACTAACTGGTGGGCTGGGCCGCGGAACGGCCTGCTTAAGAATAATCTCGACGGCCTCAGGTCGTCGAGAAAGCCTCCAAAGTCACGTCGTGCCTGCCCAGTTCATGTATCTCGACGGCTTAGGTTTAGCCGTCGAGAAAGTGAAATCACGACGGCTGAGCCATCGAGAGCCATCGAGAAAGACTATCTGTCTCGACCGTGCTATCTCGACGGCCAAATCTCGACGGCTGGCCGTCGAGATCGATCTGTCTCGACGGTTTTCCTCTCTTTCTCGACTGCTTTAGCCGTCGAGAATTCCAGCGATTCACGTGGTGCGTGATGTGGTGTAATAAACTTATCTACTCCACTAAAATTACCCATCATGCTAACTACCGTAACAAACTCATCCTATCTTGCTTAGAGCATCCCAGCACTCTCCTTAAATTACTGTAGCTACAGTAATTAACATCCCGTCCAGCGCGTGTATGCGGCGCGTGTGTGCAGTAATTAGCATGATGCCGGCTGCTGATGCAGCTGCTGCACATGCTCGGCTCCAAAATTCTCATGACGGACACAATCAAAGTATATCAAGCTTGAATCTCTACCGTCAATTCACATGGTAATTCACAGTGTGCGTGTGTCACACTGTACATGCATGCATAGCGTTAACCGTCCACAGCCCCAGTACATGTATAGCACCAATCGTTGACAGCGAAGCCAATTGCATATGACTTGTGCATGTTCAATAGTGACATGTCACGCTAGGTGCTGCATAGGTACAATCATTTACAATGAAGCTAAACTCAGCGCAAGTCCAATGATACGCTAATAGAAGAGAGAAAAAGCTGATGAATAGCGCTGAATAGTGTAAAATTCACTTTAAATTAAGATACCATTGGACATACTTACATGATCTGCTTGCTCATAGCCTTGACAACATTGGGCTAGTCTATTATGATGTACTCCCTCCGTTCTTTTTTGTTTGACGCCATGACTTTTGGACACGTCTTTCATCATTCGTCTTATTAAAAAAACTATGTAAATATCATATATTTTGTTGTGATTTGTTTTATCAATAAAGGTATACATTTAGCATGATTTATTCCTTTGCATGTTTGCACTAAATTTTTGAATAAGACGAATGATCAAAGGTGTGTCCAAAAGTCAAATGCGTCAAATAAAAAAGAACGGAGAGAGTATCAGGTATCGTGCAAGAACTAAAACATAATTAGCATGTAAAAAAAGTTCTCCATAGAGATGTATAGGCTAGATGAAAACGTAGGACTAATCTTATCTGTGTATCAGTGTATCACAAAGATGATATTATATACATCTATACATTTGCACATGCTCTAATTGTTTGTAAACTGTATAATTGGTCAATGCCCTTATTAGTAATTTCTTGTTCCTTGGTACCTAGATTTCTTGTTGCTTCCAAAAAATAGTTTTTGGCCAAGATAATCGCTCCCGCGGTGGGCTACTATCTTTACACTAAGGATTGCAATGGACATACATAAGCGATTTCAATTGCTACAACGGAATACTAATAGAAAATCGAAACTGAGCTTTGCCGGATATTGAACAGTGCGACCGACAATAGGGATGTGGATATACAGATATTATTCTTCGGCATCCTCCCTCAATCAAATCTCTTATCGAAAGATCACCCCCTCCCCTCAATCACGATTATCGAAAAATAAATCGTTCGAAAGATCATCCATTTAGGCAAGGCCTTAGTGCAACATATGTACAAACCTGGTATGCATGCCCAGTAAACAAAAAAGCAATAGACCTCCGTACCCGCAAAACCACCTTTCACTTCGACAACATGAAAAATCTACCTCAATTTGTTTTGTTCATGCATAAAACATAGGATTACAAACACATATATAGATACACATGGTAGCACTATTCAGCGCTTCGATCATTTATCTCAACTAGACGATGCGGTGGCACCAAATTGTAATTATTCCATCATTAATCCCAACATATGAACGTTAAACCAAAACGTTTTGCTATAGGCCTTGTTAGTTTCAGCTTAAAGTTGATTTTTAATGTAGCAAATTTGTGACACCTTGAAAGACGTGTCAAAGAGTTCAAAAAATTATAAAAAATATTTTATAAACTCTAAAAAGAACTATTTAAAACCCCCAAAAAATGATGATAAAATATTACATCATTTGGCTTATACAAAAATAACAAATTTTCATTTAAATAATTTATTTTAATTTAATCGGAAACAAACAAGGCTATAGTTTTGTCTATAGAATAGTTTTGTGAACCAAAACCAACAGTGACGAAGCTATAATGATACTTTTCACGTATTATTTTTTTTTCCATATGCATTATCGTAAACTTTCTTTGATTTTTCTGTATGTGTTACCGTGACTCAAATTTTACTAAACTACAAATTTACTATGGTTGGGATAGTCAGGTTATAGGTTTTTCCACATACACATCATCTCAAGCTTTCATTGGCATCATAGTTTTTCTGCATATCTTACTCTGACTCAACTTTTTCTAACTTACAAATTTATTGTGCTCCAGACAATTAATCCAATTATAGTTTTTTCCACATACATTATCGCAAACTTGCATTGAGATTATAGTTTCTGCATTATGAAATCGTGATTAAAAAGATGTAGTCATAGAAAGATATGCAGAAAAAACTATAACCAAATGATGTGAACATGACCATCATAGGTATGACCAACACTATGTCAATATGGTGGTCATCAAGATTTTTGCCAACCACTTTGTCAGCATGATCATCGCTGGTCTTTTCCTCAATATGGTTATTGATGTTCCTTTAAATGACTACTTCATCTTTGAACACGACATCTACAACAAGTCGAAGACACTCTACGATGTATTCTACTACATCAACACTTACTACGATGTCTATGGAAGCAAAGTTTCATCGACCACTACCTTGGCCAGGACGTACAAACCGAAAGCATGTACACTGTTTGGATATTGCATCGCAGATGCCACATGTTCGACCTCCACCATGGCCATATCCGCTATATGAAGATTTACTCAAGAGAGGTGTCTCTTCATCCCATAGATGTCCTTGGGCCCATGTACTCACGTTGCTCAAGGCTTAACCCAAGATCAAGCCCAATTTGTTATCCACAAGCCCATTTAGGCCATCTGAAGCAGTCCCATGGCCAAATTTCTTTAAAATTTGTCGGGTGTTGTGCCACCTCCACTTGGGCCTAGTCCTTTAGCCTTCCCAATCATGGATGGAGCCCTTCCACCGCTGAAACAGCCAATTGCTAGCTAGCCCTTCCAAAACGGTTGGTAGGTTGTATTCCATGACAGTCTTGTTCCCAACGGACGCTAAGATAGCGGTGGTATAGGTGGAGAGGAACTCGTCCGGATTTTTTGTTCCATCAAATCTCTCAATGTGCCCGGGTTAAACATGGTTAGACAAAAAATCATCCGCAATTCCTTAGAAAAGGCCTTGCAGCTAGTGGACTTGGCCGAGTAGTGGTTCAATTCCTCGAGCAAGTTTCTGCAATAACCCCACTACCTAGTGTGAGCCAGGCTTGCGGGGCCATGTTGATCTTCATGGTGCTCAGCGGAGTTGGCCCTCGGCCCTTGGCTCTCTCGATTGTTGGTTCCCATGTTGTTGCGCTCTATGGCTTCATCTCCTTCGGTTGGCTCCTCATCCCTGTGGGAGCTAGGCAGCCATGGGATGACCGTTTGTGTGGTGGTTGAGTGGTACTTTCGCAGAGTTGCCTAGATGGCATCAGCTAGTGTCTAGAGTCTTCTTGCAGTTGTTCTTCTGCAACTTCCCTTCATCCCGACATCGAGGAAGGGTACATTGGGAGAAAGCCCTGCCCGTTTCCTACTCAGGCCAGCATTGACAATGCTTTTTGGCACCACTTTCTTCTTGGAGGCACCGCTGGGGGTGCCCATTCCCTATCGTTGATGAGAATCCTCATTGTGGGCTAGGCAATGGCGACGACTTCTTGCCATCACTACCATGTTAAACCATCTTTTCCCTTCATTCCATTCCCTTCCCCACATTCTTTCTCTTCATTTTATACCATCTTCAACACATCCCTTCGAAGAAATTTACGAAGAAAACAGAGAGAAAATTTAATTTTAAAGGAAATGCACGAAGAAATTTCTCCTGAAGAGAACCGTGAAGAATTTCTATTGGAGCATCTCGAGGGATCAGAATTTCTTCACGAAGGGGAAATGGCACTTGAAAAACACCGTCGGAAATCGTCTTAGAGGCATCACCACAGTCCTTGCAAGTGTTGTCACGAGCTGTTAGATCAGTCCATGTTCTCTTTAGAAACCGTTCTAGCTTTATTTGAGTGCTAATGTGAGTTGGTGTGTGTCCGGCAGTGGATGGTGGCTGTGCAGGTAGTTGTGTTGCGGTGATGCAGACGTGCTTGCTCGATTGTGTGGGCGAGGTGGACTTATGCCATGATGGCCGTGGCCGTGCTTCACTTATTTCTCGATGCTCTGCATCCAGTTTTTTCTCTTTCTTTTTATCTTTTCGTGTTGCATTTTTTTTAAAAAAACAAACGTCCTAACATGCTCACACACACACAGGTGACACAGCCTGCCCTCCAACCAGCGCGCGGCAGCGCGCTTTCTTTTTCTAGTCTTGGCCCAAAGCCCCAAAGGCCCAGGTAATATTCCCTAGGAACAATCCGCATCGTCCATTTCTCATCAAGCACAAACCCTAACACCACCCATCGTATGTATTCTCCCGTCTCCCCTCCCATCGCCCACCCTTCCGCCGCCCCACACCCTCACCCGCCTAAAACCGCCGCCGCCGCCGCCATGAAGCGCAACCCCCGCGTGACGAGCTCCCGGCGGAAGTGCCGCAAGGCGCACTTCACGGCGCCGTCGTCCGTCCGCCGCGTGCTCATGTCCGCGGCGCTCTCGTCGGAGCTCCGCCACAAGTACAACGTGCGCTCCGTCCCCATCCGCAAGGACGACGAGGTCCAGGTGGTGCGCGGCACCTACAAGGCCCGCGAGGGCAAGGTCGTGCAGGTCTACCGCCGCCGCTGGGTCATCCACGTCGAGCGGATCACCAGGGAGAAGGTGAACGGCTCCACCGTCAACGTCGGCATCCACCCCTCCAAGGTCATCATAACCAAGCTCAAGCTCGACAAGGACCGCAAGGCGCTCCTCGACCGCAAGGCCAGCGGCCGCGCCGCCGACAAGGCCAAGGGCAAGTTCACCACCGATGACGTCGCCGCCGCTGCAGCGTCCACCGGCGCCTCCCTCCAGGAGATCGATTAGGTTCGGGGATCTGCCGGTTGTCGCACTGCCGCTCCATATCTAGTTCCGCTTTTACTTAGATGTTCATGCTGCTTCAAAAAATTATCCTTGATTTCAATGCTTCGGTGAGAATTTTGAAACCATGTCTTCATGTGATATCTATGATCTGGCTGTGATCTTGATTTTGAGATATGAACAACTCGTTATATGCTGAATTTGCTCATGCATTAGGTGTTGCTCGTATTTCCTAACAGGCCGTTCGCCAACCGTACCATATATGATTTATCTATGATTATATATGCATCTTGACGAGATAGGACACTTGAAAAACTAAATTGTTCAACTTATCATTATTTTTAAAAAGAATTTTAGAGCAACTAATGTAAACTTTTTATAAAATTAAGAACAAAGCACAACAACTTTTCAAATTCGTTTCTACATGTTTTTGAAAACATCCTATCTCGCTAAGATACTTAGATGTTCAGATACGGCATATGGAACAACCCTAAATGGTTTTGCTCTTCCGCCCTTGTACATCATGAGATACTATTATACATCTAACAGAACAACCGATCATTCAAAAGCTTATATTTTGATTGTTAGCGTGTAAAAATGTTTGGGATTCTAATAACACATAAGTTGAACAATCACTCATAGAGTGATACATTCACTGCCATGGATGCAGTGGGTGAAGCCTGGACTAATATTCTAAGTTGAAGGTTTAAATAAATGGACCTATTTCCTCGCATATGATTCTTAATACAGAAGTGACCTGATCCATTCAAAGAATGTATGTGCCGCTGCCTTGACCTCATAGTCCTCTTGTTCTGTACCAAGGCTTGACCATATTTACTGCCCTGTTCTTTTGAGCTGATCTGAACAGCTGAACGACTGAAATGACAACTTCAAGAGCTTCTCGAGATAGTCTCGAGATTTAGATCCATTTCATTTGACTTGCTTTTTAAAGTGTTAGAACCCACCTTCAAAACAGCAAAAAAAAAAGACTAAAAAAACTCAAAGCGTGTGTCTTTTTTAAACATAGATAAATCGTTAAGCTGTTAAGCCGTTAAGTTCTTAAACTGAAAAGAACTGGGCTTAAATCTCGATCTGCATGGCTTGGAGGTGTTATTTTTTAACCTTTTATTTTTGTGATGATCAGTAAAAAAAAGTGCCTTCGAGTCATGTTGTCCAAATTTAGAATGAACGGTTCATTAGCTGCACATGATTTTGTCAACTATAGGAAATTCTGTGAGATCGGAGTGCGCAGCTATACTTTTATTTTCCTGTTCTGCAGTGTCCAAAGTTGATGCTAAGCCAAATGTTAACATCAAATCAACTGGGTCAAAAAAATTGCTTTAGTGACTCACAGTATTTTTTTAGCAAAGTCACAACTAACGATAAATACCTAATACTAGGTGAAACCCCGCGCGTTTGCTGCGCTAGGAAAGCTAGGTCTTAAAGCGCCTTCCGAATCCTTAGCTTTAAGACCGCAGTCCAACATCTAGCTATTGGAATTACAAGCCAATAGCGTAACGCTTGGATAGCCGGAAGTGTCCGACATTGCAGGCGGAGCGAAGCGCTAAGCGAAGCGAACTTTCCAGAGCAAGGATGTCTGAGTCTTGTTATCTTGCACACCGGAGAGGACTACTAAACACTATAGTCCGGAGTGGCCGGCCCTGCCTTCTTCGAAATAGGAATAACTCTTGTTCCGTTCTCTCTGCTTTGCTACCCAGTAGAGCAGCTAGCAAGTAAGAGAAAGAAGTAAAAGTATGGGGGGGGCTCCCCTCCCTTACGTGTTTAAAACAAATTAGCGATTTTAAGGATCGCTAATTTTTTATAAACCCTATTATCCCAAGTTAAAAACTCGAACTGAGTTAAAAACTCTATTTCTGATTGAGAACTTCAGGACTCCCATACCGTTTATTACCCGGTATGGAGCCGACGTCGTTTCGCTTTCGCAACGCGTTAGCACATGTTGAAGAGATAGGTGAATTAGCCATATTTCAAATGTATGTATCAGTAGCATCTTATTTTGAGGGGACATTTTGTAATGTATGATGAAGGGTAAAAGTGTAGTGCAACTAAATATTTATCATTTTACAGTATTACCATGCCCATCTCTGAGTATACTAATTTACTAAAACAAAAGGGGACAGCCATCGCACATTGAAATGCAATTTCGTACAATAACATACCATCTGCAAGAATATGAGGCCCAAGCTATATATGTCTTAGCTCAAGCAATTATCTCAGAGAATTGACACAAAGTACAAAAAATCTCTCAAGGATTTAAGGAATACTTGCCATGGGACTGGAGATAAGGCAGTTGCGACAGGAGCAGAAGGAGCAGATGGTGTTTGTGTGGTCATGATATATTGCTCTAGAGCTGTATATCGGCAAAGCATTGTTAAAGCTTGAAGCCATGAACTAAATCCGTAGGCACACTATGTTGGCACTTCATAGTCTAAACTTCAAAAGCTATCAGCTATCTTATATTCTTTCTGCCAGCAGTTCAGTGTTTACCATCTAAAAATGCATGTGCATACAAAAGGTGATTTGAATTAAAATATGAACAATTTTTTTTTTTGTAAAGCAAATGAATCGAGGCACATTTGAACAGAGGTGTAGGAAATGAGTGTGAACTGTAAGTAAACATGTTTGTTGATCGATGAGTTTCATGCAACAGTTGATTTGAGGCAAACAAAAATAGATGGGATCTGGTCATGTTACTTTGCATTGGCCAAACTGCAAGAAGGACAGAAAATACATGCCATTCACATACAAACTAAATCGTTCATGGCAATGACTTGCCCAAAGATGTACAATTGCCTTATGTAGACCTTACAAATATGGAAGTGCTCAGTATGGCTGTGTTAAACTTAATTTAAAGATGGAAGTGATATGTACGGTTAAAGTTCTACCTGAACAGAAAATAGATGTGAAGGCAGTAGTTAGTCATAATAGGAAAATGACAAAATGGTGTAAGCGAGGCTTAGCTGATTTGAAAAGAAACAAATATGTGGTAGTGTTTTTATGTGTGTACTATCTTCCTGTTAGTCCACAATGCAAAGAAGCATGTAGTAAATTGTATATATAGAGAAATGCACATGGGAAAGATTGGATTGTACCTTGTAGAAAAAAATAGATGTAGCACTGACAAAAGGAACATTAGCTTGATGGAAACACGAAATTGTATACCTCTATTTTTTTATGTTGCGTGTCGGTATAATAAATACCGGGGTATAAAGAGTCCTGGACAAGACCGGGCGAGGGCCCCACACGTCAGGCGGGCGAGCAGGCCCCAGCGTGTGGGCGAGCTCCTCAGAAGCAAGGCGAGGGCCCCACACGTCAGGCGGGCGAGCAGGCCCCAGCGTGTGGGCGAGCCCCTCAAGCGCCGGACGAGGGCCCCACACGTCAGGCGGGAAAGCAGGCCCCAGCGTATGGGCGAGCCCCTGTAAGGGCACAACTGATGCACCGAGTGATTGGATTAAACAGCTTATTCCTAGAGTATAGCAACAAACATATGATTTCGGAAGTTCCATAGAAGGCAGAAATGGTTGGATCTGTATGGCATGGGAAAAATAGATAGAGCACAACCGACGTTATAAGCAGCTGAAAGTTTAATTAACAATAGACTATTGACTATAACAACATATCTAATGCCTCTGTAAGGTACATGAAAATCTTTCGCTTCGCAGGTGGCATGGCAATAGTTGTTGGGGCTACAGGCAACAAAGATATGAAGCGTAAGAAAAAACGTCACTGTAACAACTCGTGTAGCATAAACAACACGTACTAAAATTAGGAATTGAAAAGATGTAATCACCAGGAAGCATGTTATCTTCGGATGGCACGGACGAAGATGGCATAGATGAATCGTGAGAAATTACAGAAAGTTGACGCCTAACTGATCGACGTGATGGGAGGAAGAAATCTGAGCTCAAATTTTCTTACTCTACGGGACCATCAGGTGTGATAGATTGGGCATACTGCTGACCAGTGGTGATACCTACAAAATTAGACAAAAACCAAAATTTGAAAATCTCGGCATGAAAACAGAAAGAAGGAACATTCAAAAATTAACCATGAAAATATTATGGCACCAAAAGTAACTGACCAATGCGTGAACGGCCTCGACGAAGAGGGCTCTGTACATGATCTGGTGGGCTGGTTGCTGCCTTTTTTTTGGGCAAAGATTCCATCAATGACGTGAGCAGCTCAAAAGGGATGAGTCATTTACCGTATGAACCTTTATACGTTAACACAATCGCTGCCTTCACAATTTGACAACAGGTAACACCAATGTAAACATTAAAACTTGCAAGTCACTAATCATTAAAATAAAGCAGAAGCCTAAGTTTTAAAAAATAAAAATAATTGCAAAATCATAAACAGACATATATGAGAAATGTGTTTGCATACGCAAAACAAATCATAAGGAAAAATAATAAGATGATATACCAAAGTCGTTTATAAGCAAAAGGAATGGCACTGATCTTACACAATAGCTAAGTTACATGATTAATTAATGTTTAGCTTTGAAAAAAATTTCGAAGTGAATAAATAAGTTAAGTTAATTAAATAGATTATCTTCCCAACACAAATGAACTACTTCCACCGTAAACTGTATTATTTTGAAAATATTGATTAAATCTGACATATATTGAATCTGTTCTGTTTAATTAGCTGAATGACCTTTATGAAAATGACAATCTGAATCACCTTTATGAAGATGACAAAGTATACATCACCAAAAAAATTGAGGAAAGAGCTTAGTGATTCAAGATAAAAGCAACAACACATTTGTACACAGTAGGACAGGAATGCAAAATACTTGTATCACAAAAAATATCACTGCTTCAGTAAAGTACATGGCATTCACTTTTCTTATAAAAAAGAAAAGAAAACTTACGCTAGTGCATTCATCAGCATCCGAATTCAAATCAGCAATTTTTCAAATTCATATTGTGTGGCAACATAGTTCCATTGGCATTATGAATCAGCAAAGGATGATTTCGGTTCAAATTACCAATCCTGCTATGTGCATCCTCCGATGCGTTTCCTTCGAGTACAACTAAGCCAGTAAAGAAGCAATTTTTCTCTCCATCTATCCGTATTCCTAAAAGGGGAATCGTTTGCGTCGCAGAGGCGGCAACGGCTGGTGAATCAGGGACGACGTGGGAGGAGAGGAGCGACGGGGCAGGGGAGGCCGGCGCGGGGAGGAGGAGGCGGCGCGCCAGGTGGGAGGCGGAGAGGAGGAGGCGGCGCGGCAGGTGGGAGGAGGCCGGAGCGGAGGCGACGCGGGGAGGAGGCTACGTGGGGAGGCGGCGATTATAGCTTTGGGGATTTTGGGTCGGTGGAGGGTTTTGGGTCGGTGGAGGGTTTTGGGTCGGTGGAGGGTTTTGGGTCGAGATGCATTTGAATTGTAGCATAAACAGTGCAACAGTAACAGGGACATGGCATGCTGGGAGGAGGGAGACGTACATCACCGTTTTTACATATATGGATGGATGGATGGATGTCGGACAACCAACACTTATCGATAGGGCGAAACCTGTCTCTTCAACTTATTATTATAATTGATTTTTCCCTTGTAAATAGAATATTGTGTAGATTGATTTTTCCATTGTAAACAGAATATTGTGTAGATCGATTGAACATTTTCAGAAATTATCTTATCGACACATGATTTGAACTGATGTGATTCTATCATTTTTATAATTTTTTCATGCGATAAGATTAGTTCCTAATTATTTGTACCAACGTGATTCTATTATTTTTTACAAATGCTAAAAGCAGCCGCATCGGATACTCTATCCCTCTACTTCATTCCACTATTAGCTATTCACTCTATTCTTCATTCTAAATTTACTTCACAATACACTACAAAAGATTCTCTCTCTCAATCAGCCACTCTATGCAAAGCTATGTTCTGGAGTATCGGCTATAGATGCTTACGCTAGTTGTAGCAAAGTTGGTGCACTTTAGTGTGCCTTGGGCTGCCTATTGGGCATTTGCAGGGGACGCATATCCTCTGTTGTACTGCCCATCTGGCTGGTGTTGACCCACATGTCATTATTTTATATGCCATTATTTTTGCAACAATACTTCACCCATGCCATTTTCTGGAATTTTCGGGCTTTTCCAACATATACGAGATGCAAATACGGCGCAAATATGGTGGAAATACATATATGACATGTGGGTCCACATGTCATCCACTGGTTCTACCCCTTCTTCCTCTTTTTCTTCTTCCCACGCCTATTTATCTCTTCCAACTCCGGTGGTCGTCTTCATCGCGCGCATGGCAGCGGTGGCGGCGCGAGCTCGCTTGGGTGGCGGCTGTGGCGCGAGTTCGCTCAGGCGGCGGCGGCGGCGCTCGCGTGCAGCTGCAGCG
This sequence comes from Raddia distichophylla, assembly GCA_005191435.1. Classification (NCBI taxonomy): domain Eukaryota; kingdom Viridiplantae; phylum Streptophyta; class Magnoliopsida; order Poales; family Poaceae; genus Raddia; species Raddia distichophylla. Next base: position 220,299 of record SPJY01036992.1, on the reverse strand, counting down.
TCAAGGGCGGTGCGAGCCCGCGCGAGCGGCCACGGCGGCGGGGCAGTAGCGAGCTCCGGCGAGGTGGTGGGGCGGCGAGGTAGAGGCAAGAAGAAGGTGGGGGATGGGAGGAAGGAGGAGGAAGAAGAAGAAGATGAGAGGATGGCACTCAGTGTCAACTGGTGACTAACTGGGAGGTCACTGCCGGCAATGAATTTGTACGAGGGGACGCAAATCAAGAACCAAACCAGATGGTAGCACAAGAGCAGGTTTATATAGGTTCGGGCCCTCCAGCCGAGGTAATACCCTACTTTCTGTGCTCTGGGATTATGTTTGATCAAGATGCGGAATGCAAGATTACCAAGATGATTACAACGTATGATCTATGAGGCGATTCCTTATGTTGAACTATGCCTATGGCCTCTACCCCCTCCCTTTATATAGCGTAGGGGGAGAGAGTTACACGGTAGCACGTGATTCACGGTACCTAATCTTGTTATGCCGTTACATGTCATGCATGTGTTAATCCCCTAATTACATGGAGATAGATTATATCCTCGGGAATTTCCTTGGAGCTCAAGGTGCGTGTAACCCGAGTGGTCTCTATCCTCGATCGGCCGACTTGGATCGCCCTCCCATCTGCTCCCTTACGGGCCTTCTAGAGGATACCCGGGGCCATATAGTCCATAGTAGCCCTGAGTGCTTTACGATCGAGTCATATGTCCAGCCGACTGGTTTCACCAATATTCCCTGTAATCTGAAAAGAGATTGTAAAGAACTCAAGAAATCTTAAGTTTTTGTGTTGAAACAACGCCTGAATTGGCAGTACCGAACTCCAGCATTTTTCGGCCCATTGAGCACGTCACCTCAACAAACAGATTCGGCTACTTGGCACCTACTCTCGCATTGCAAAAGTAGCAATTGACCCATCATGGGGCATGACTTAAGCCACGTCATTACAACTTCTGTCTTGCAGCATGCTTTAATTTAAGCGTTTCAAGATATATCAGCTTCAGGCGCCTGGTCTTAACTTGTAAGAACCAGCACTTGGTCCAGCATGGGGCGCACCTTTCAGCCGAGTGATACCTGTCCCAACCATAGAAGGAATCAGCATAGACCCCTAGGGGCGTACCGATTGGATACAGTTTGGCCGAGAGGCATTTGTACCCGGGTAGCGGTATACAACTGGCGACCTTAGAAAAGGCATACCTCCGAAACAGTATCCAAATTTCACCAAAACCCAATCTCGAGCATGCGAAGTTAGGTAGTGACCCAACATGGGGTATGCCGTGAAATATTTTTAATTTTGGCGCTTCCGATCATATGTCCTCCAGGGTGTACCGAGGCCGAATTAGGCTCGATTTTAACACATTGCCACCGTCAGCGGCGTGTTAAGAAAGCATGTTAAGGGGATCGTCCTTTGCAATTTTAGCCCAAGCCCAATTAGGGGGAGGCGAAGCGTTTTCACGCCCTTTTCTCACACAGCCGGAACGACACGCGTTTCCGTCGGGAAACGTATCCATATCCACTTCCGTCTCATCGCCATGATGGTTTTACTGTGTTTGAAACGGATTAAAAGACGCGCCCTTTGAACTTCTCCTGTGTATAAAAGAAATCCTAGGGGCAGTGTACTACCTCACATCTTGCGAGTCTTTGAGTCTTCTTCTCCTCAGCGACACCCAAAAACCCTCCACTTTCTCCCTCTCGAGAACAATGGCAAACTTCGCCGAAGAACTGGACGAGTGGGTCGCTGAGGCCGCCGCCGAATCCAAAGCCAAAGCCGCCATGGACGAGTTCTGGAGGGACTATGCCCAAGTCACCGCGGAAATCTGCGCGGAGGAATCTATTAGGGTTCTGATCCGCGGGTTCCCGTAGCTCTACAAGGTGCGCATCCCACTCAGGGACGCACTGGCTGCAGCTCTCCTCGCCGACGGGTGGTTTTGAAGTGCCTCCAGCAGGCGCTTCACCTTCCCGTCGGGAGGATTTATCTTTTTTATTTCTTTTGCTCCTCCGCGAGCCAGCGACGAGCCCTAACTCGATGTGCAGCGCCATGGAGATATGTAAATAGGCCTAAGAGCCATTTAATGAAGATCTTTTGGGGAATCCGCATGTCTCTTCTTGCTTTAGTAAATATGTGAGTATCGGAGGAAATCTCTATTGCTTGGTCATTGTTGATGACTTCTCTCGATACACTTGGGTTTTCTTTCTACCTGACAAAACCCCAACTGGCGATACTTTCAAAAAGTTTGTAAAGAAAGCCCAAAACATTTTTGATTGTACCCTCAAAAAGGTGAGAAGTGACAATGGAACTGAATTCACTAACACCTCTGTTGAGTTGTTTTGTGATGAGCTAGGGGTTGATCATCAGTTCTCAGCCACATACACACCTGAGCAGAATGGTGTGGTTGAGAGGAAAAACAGGACACTCATCGAGATGGCAAGAACAATGCTCAATGAGTTTGGAACCTCTGAAGTGTTCTGGGCTGAGGCAATCAGCACAGCCTGTCATTGCATCAACAGGCTGTACATTCACAAGCTTCTCAAGAAGACCTCTTATGAACTGCTTGTGGGAAGACGACCTAGTGTCTCCTACTTCAGGGTATTTGGATGCAAGGTCTATATCAAGAAAAAGAGGGAGCACTTGGGCAAATTCCAAAGCAGGGTGGATACAGGGATTCTCTTGGGATACTCTTCCAGAGGGACCTCCTACAGGGTATTTAATGAAGGAAGTGGTCATATTGAAGAATCTTGTGATGTGAAGTTTGATGAATCAAATGGCAGTCAAGGTCAGCATGAAAATCTGGATGATGTTGATGGAGAGCCATTGGCAAGAGCAATGGAAGAAATGCAAGCTGAAGATGTGAGGCCTATGGAAGCTCCTAGGGTGAGTGAGACAGTTATACCACCGCTCACACCTGAGCTTGTGTCAGACTCAGGGGGAGCTGTGCCTCAAGATAGCTCAAGTGTCGAGCCATCTTCAGTGACAGAGACAGCTGATGAGCAAGATGGAGAGTCAGTGGAGCAGTCAAATGGACAATCTTCTCGATTGATCAGAACCCATCATTCAATTGCTCGTGATCATCCATCTGATCAAGTGATTGGAGACTTGAAACAAGGTGTGCAAACAAGGTCAAGAACAGCTGGGTTCAGTGAGGTCAATGGCATGGCCAACTTCTGTAAACATCATGCTTTTGTGTCTGACTTGGAGCCAAAGAAGGTGGAAGAGGCATTAGCTGATCCTGATTGGATAAATGCCATGCATGAAGAGCTGAACAATTTTGAGAGGAATCAAGTCTGGACACTTGTGGAGCGGCCCAAAGATTGCAATGTGATTGGCACCAAATGGGTCTTCAAGAACAAGACAGATGAGTTTGGAGTAATTGTCAGGAACAAGGCAAGACTTGTGGCTCAAGGCTTCACACAGATTGAGGGTGTGGACTGTGGAGATACTTATGCTCCTGTGGCCAGACATGATGCAATTAGGCTGCTTTTGGCGTTCTCTACATGTCACAACATCACACTTAAGCAGATGGACGTAAAGAGTGCCTTCTTGAATGGCTACATCGAGGAGCTGGTGTATGTTGAGCAACCTCCAGGGTTTGAGGATCCAAAATACTTCAATCATGTGTTCAAGCTATCGAAGGCTCTGTATGGGCTCAAGCAAGCTCCCAGGGCTTGGTATGAAAGACTTAGAGACTTCCTCATCTCCAAGGGCTTCAGTGTTGGACGGGTGGACTCTACTCTCTTCACCAAGGTGGATGATGGGCACTTATTCTTGTGCCAAGTCTACGTCGACGACATCATATTTGGGAGCTCAAGTAGCAAGATGGTACAAGACTTCAGTGAGATGATGGCAGCTGAGTTTGAAATGTCAATGATGGGTGAGTTGAACTTCTTCTTGGGCTTTCAAATCAAGCAACTCAAGACTGGGGTCTTTATAAGTCAAGAGAAGTACACTTGGGATCTCCTGAAGCGCTTCGACATGGACGGATGCAAGCCAATTCGGACCCCAATGGCTACAAACGGCCACCTCGACCTCGACATAGAAGGTAACCCTGTGGATCCCAAGCTTTACCGTTCCATGATCGGTGCATTACTTTACTTGACAGCATCTAGGCCGGATATCATGTTTAGTGTGTGCATGTGCGCTAGATACCAGGCCTCCCCTAGAGAAATGCATTTGAAAGCTGTCAAAAGGATTTTTAGATATCTAAAATTCACTTCTAGCATAGGTCTCTGGTTCCCTAAGGGTGCGCGGTTTGAGCTCCTTGGCTATTCTGACTCAGATTATGCCGGATGCAAGATTGATCGCAAAAGCACTTCAAGGGCCTGTCACCTACTTGGTAGATGTCTTGTGTCGTGGGTATCAAAGAAATAGAACTCCGTGGCGCTATCTACTGTTAAGGCTGAGTATATAGCGGCAGGGAGTAGCTGTGCGCAAATTCTATTCCTGACACAATCCTTACTTGACTTTGGCGTAAAACTTGACCACGTGCCTCTTCTGTGTGATAATGAGAGTGCTGTGAAGATAGCTAGCAACCCGGTTCAACACTCGCGCACCAAACACATTGACATCCAACATCACTTCCTTCGGGATCATGTGATGAAGGGCGACATTGTGGTTGGATATGTGCGTACGGAGGACCAGCTTGCAGATATCTTTACCAAGCCACTAGATGAGGCACGCTTTTATAAATTAAGAAATGAACTGAACATACTAGATAGGTCAGATGTCGCCTGAGTTGGCCGTGGGGCTGTTGCGTGTGAACCTGGCACAATCATATGAACTTGGGACAATCTTGGAGCTCTGCAAATTCTACTTGTTTCATACTTTGTTCAATGCATCTCCATCTGCACTTGATAGCTAAATCTCAAATTGACTGTCATCGTGCTCAATAGGTGCTCTAATTAACACATGCTAATTATTCTTCACTTGGAGCGATTGCTAGATGTATTAAAGCCATGTGTATCTTTTATAGCTCATCTCTATGTGAATGACCTAGTGCTTCTAGTTCTAGTCTTGCTATTCATTATGTATCTTGTTCAATACCATGACTAGATATGAGCACCTTTGTTTTTGAAAATGTTGAGCAATATAAGAAATGTGCAAAATGCGAAAATAAGGCCAAAAGGCCATCCTTATTCTCACCAATGTCTTCCCAGCTGAGACAGCTTGCCATTACACTAGGCATGAACTTAGGGGGAGCTTTGGATGACCAAGACACTGAATCCTTCAGTGTAATCCTGGGCAGTGTCGACTACGGTTTGAGACATGGAACTTAAAAGAAAATCTTTTAGATTCAACTCCTGACTTGGTGTAGCACTTGTGCATATTTGAACATGCTTGTTCTAGTTGCTAGGTTGCATCAAGGGATTTTTCCTAGTGCATGAGCTTATTAGATACTCATTTACTTTGATTCCTCTAAATCTGGCTTGTGTATTATGATATTTGATCTAGAAATAGTCTTGAATTTGCAATGTGGTGGATAACTTGGCATGATTAGAACTTGTATAATCTATAAAGCTCTTGAGTATTGTTTCTCTTTTTCATGTGCTTGTTGCTTGCCCTTTGTGGTTATTGATGACAAAGGGGGAGAAAAATGGATGAGTGGCAAAGTGGAGAATGGTATAAAAAAAATGTGACAAAGGAGGAGAAATCTATCGATTGGAATTGCTATAGCTCACATGTCTTTCTCACTTGATAGGCAATGATCTAGGGGGAGCTAGGTGTTAGGTATGCATTGTATTGCACTTCATTGATCATATGCCTAGTTGTTATTTCAAATGAAGTAATCTCAATTGGTATCACCCTTGTTGCAACTAACCTACTGCACGAGACACACATTTGCTTGTTGAGTTAGCTATGCAGGAGATTTACAGGTGTTGTCATCAATTACCAAAAAGGGGGAGATAGTAAGATCAAGTTTTGGTATTGATGACAACAGAGACTTCAAGGTTAAGGCTCTTGTGTTTCATAGTTTCTCTTATACTCTTTGCGTGTGTGTCGTATCTCCGACTACAGGGTCTCACAGAGCACATCTCCGGTCTCTTATCCTCATTTGTCTTCAAGAGAGTTAGGGATAGGTCCACAGGATTCCAAGGGGTAGCCACGTGTCCGAGGTTTCGTACCCACTAAGCCATCCAAAAACCAAAACCCTTTGTGGGCGCGAAACTTCCCGCCTAAGCCTACGAACCTTTCTGCCCGTTTGAGCTTAAGTTTTGGCGCCAAATATTTCTGAATCCTCAAAAATATCTTTGTTTGGGCAATCCTACAGTAACGTAGGGTTTTGTGGGCTGCTGGCTGAGCTGGGGCAACTGGGCCCAGACAGTCCGGCCCATGGGCCCGGACTGTCCGGCCCAAGTGGCCCGACTCGGCCTCAGTGGTAGATCTGTGCTATTTCGTATTTGTGAGAGCCTTCCCATGATAGGATTAAAAATATCAAAACATGAAAGTTGTAGAGAATTTCTAGGTGCATCTTTTTCGTGTTGACAACTTTTTCATTTGAGCAACAAAAAAAATCATATAAATTCGGGAATCTTTCAGCAGCCTCGGGGACCTGGGAAGCTGACGAAATTGTGCCTTTGGCCGGACTGTCCGGCCTAAGTGCTTTCCTCCCCAGCTTGCAAATCCTTTTTCCAGCGAGCGCATGCCTTCGGCCGGACTGTCCGGCCTGGGAGTCCGGACTGTCTGGACCCTGTTGTGTCCTCTCTGTCTCGAATTGCATTTTCTACAGGGAGCGCTTGCCTTCGTCCGTACTGTCCGGGAGTTGTCCGGGGGTTGTCCGGCCCAAGGCTTGAGTTTGGATCTGAGATCTATTTTCTAGGGTTTCGAAGTGGGGAGTATATAAGGGCTTTGCTAGTCGTGAGAGAAGAGTGAGAGAACTCATTTGTTCATCCCCTGGCTTTGAGAGAGTGAGAGCTCCTCCCTAGTTCATCCTCCACTTCCCTAGATCCAACATAAGAGATTGAGATTGAGAGTGGGAGAAGAAGAGGAAGAAGAAAAGAAGTAGAAGAAGGAGTGGATCCCCACATCCTCATCCATCCATCCCCAAGGTTTGGCTCTCCCATGGCTTGTCCTACCACCTAGGGTTTCCATGCCATTTGAGAGGGATTGAGAGGGAGAGGGAGAGAGGAAGAAGAAGAAGCCATACCTTGCCTCCTCCGGTCATCCCCGAAGTTTTTGTGCCTCCCCCATGAGTTCTTGGCCTTGCTAGCTCTATGGTGGAAGAGGTGGTGGTCTAGTTGCGGTGTCTCCGGTCAAGTTCTCTTGGGATTTCTTGTCACCGGGATTCAACTCCACCACAAGCTTCATCGTCATCGACACGTGAACCGCAAGCAAACCCACCAACGTGGTGGTCATCGGCTAGGTGTAGCCGGTGCATCCTCTTCTCCAAGTGCGTCGAAGATTGCGCAAAATCCTCTGTGTGCTCTATGTCGACTTCGCCTGTGAAGTCGGGTGTGTCGGGGTCCTTCGCGTGTGAAGGCTACCGATTCTTGTACGAGTTGGAGTTCCCTTCCGATGTGTTCGGGAACGAACTTCTTCTAGTGGATTGAGGATTAGGGACGAGAGGGTCCCGGGATTTCCTTCGTGGCGAGCTTCCTCAACGAGAGTAAGTGTTTGCACCGAACTCGGTAAAAAGATCGGTTTGCCCTCTTGTCTCCTTTATTATCTGCACTTGTAATTATTTCCGCTACTAGACTTGTGTAGGGCTCATTCGCTAGTTGGGTGCTTAACTTGACTAATTGACCAAGTTCAACAAGCGAATAAATTTGAAAATAGTCCGATTCACCCCCCTCTCGGCCTTAGGTCCCTTCAACTGCCGTACGCGGATGGGCTGTTCGGTTGGATCATCGGCGAGCATAGGTGAGACATGGGCAAGCACCGGCGAGCACCCGGCGAGCATCGACGAGCACTCGGTGGTGATCAGGACGTTACGTCAACTTCCTCTATGCGCGAAAATCTGCTTCCGCTGCACCTGCGCGTCAAGGGTAATGATCTGTGATCTTGGGTGAATCGTGGTGAAAAATTTTGATTTTGTGCTCGAGTAGCCTACCCGTTTCCCAGCTTGGGCCTATCAATGTGGTGCATGGCCTAAATGGTGGGCTGACAAGTGGGCTTCACGGCCTAAATGGCTTCGGTGCTCCTCTTGCACATAGTGACAAGTCTGTCTTTGGCTACTACCAGCCCGGTCCTCTGGTAACCATTCCAGACCTCAATGTCGGACACACTGCTACCGCTGGAATTGGTGCCCCCATTGAAGCCAATGAGACAGTTGCCACACATCATGCGCAAGCTGTCGGCATTATGAGCGTGGCCTCGCTCGTCCCCGTGGTACTCGATCTCAACAACCCCAACAATCACTGGTGGCGCGGACTCTTCCTTGTGACGCTTAGCCACTACGCCATGGCGGATCACGTCCTCTCTCCGTCCGGTCACTTCATCGATCCGGCATGGGCCCGTATGGACTACATCGTCCTATCCTGGATATACAACCGCATCACGCCGGATCTTCTAGAGGTGGTAATGACGACCACCGCCACAGCCGTGGCGTGTGGACCAGTCTCGAGGACCAGTTCCTCGTGAAGCAGGAGATGCAGATCTTCTATGCCAAGGCACAGTTCCATGCCCTTTCCCAGGGGGACCACTCTAACCCACTATTGTCGCCGCCACCGGAGCCTTCCAGACAACCTTGCGGACCTGGGTCAGCCGGTCAATGCCCGCACTCATGTCCTCACCATGCTTCGCGGGCTGAATGAAAACTTTTCCATACAAATGCAAATTATCCAGAACAAGATACCCCTTCGAAACTTTGACAATGCCCGCTCCCATCTGCTTCTCCACTTCGCCCACAACCTTTGTGGCCACCACTCCCCGCCCACCTTCCGGTGACTCCTCGGGCGGGAACAACCACAAGGGAAGGAACAGAGGTATGGAAGGTGGAGATGGAGAACGCGACAGCGGTGGCAGCAGCACCAGCTTCAGCGGTGGGACCGGGCGCCCTCCTGTGCCGTCGTACTACAACCCCTAGACCAGTACAGTCTAGCTCTAGCTTAATCAAGGCCTAGGCATCCTTGGGCCTGCTCGCCCTAGTGCGCAACCTACTTCAACTACTCCTCAGCTACCGCATCCTTATGCCCTCGCCGCCGCTGCTAGCGACGCCGCTCTTCCACAGCATAAAGGGTTGGATCAGGGCTCGTTGTAGCCTTCTACCCCCGGCTCATGGAACCCGATGGTGGGGGGCAGCTGGGATGAGCAATCCTTGGATAGTGCCTTCAACACCATGTCTCACTCCGCCCCCCAGCACGACGAAGTGGTACATGGACTCGGGGGCCACCTATCACATGACTTCATATGCCGGTACTCTCTCCTCCTCTCGTCCACCATCTCCCTCCTACCCGTCCAACATCATTGTTGCCAATGGGTCTCGCTTACAAGACACCTCCACGGGTCACCTCACCTTTCCCATGCCACAGGAACCTATTACTTTATGTCATGTCCTTATCACTCCCCACCTCATAAAAATCTCATTTATGTTTGTCAGTTTACTATCAATAACCACTGTTCTGTTGAGTTTGACCCGTCTTATTTCAGTGTGAAGGATCTTGGTACCAGGAGCATTCTCATCAGATGCAATAGCTCTGGAGACCTCTACTCCCTCACTCTGGCATCCACCAGTCATGCCCTTGCCGCCACCACCTCCACGAGAGAGCTTTGGCATCGTCGTCTTGCCCACCCTGGCCATGACACTATCGCTAGGCTTTGTCACCTTTGTCATGCTTGTTAGTTAGGTCGTCATGTTCGTCTTATGTTTGGACTCAGTTTGGCACAACCATCAAGTGTGTCCAAACTGACAATGGTTGCGAATTCGATAACACCACATTTAGGTCCTTCTTCATCACTCTTGGTGTTGTTTTTCGCATGTTGTGTCCCTACACTTCTCCTCAGAATGGTAAGGCAGAACAAACCATTGGTACCATCAATGATGTGATGTGTTCAGACGAGCCTGCCCCTCCTTTCGGGTCGAGGCTCTCCAAGTAGCCACCTACCTTCTCAACATACGCCCCACCCCCACCCTCTTCTATATCACTCCTCACTTTGCCCTTTCCAGAACTCTCCCCGTCTATGACAATATTCATGTGTTTGGTTGCACCTGCTACCCTAACCTTTCTAGCACCACCCCGCACAAACTCGCTCCCCGCTCTACCCTTTGTGTCTTTCTTGGATATCCCTTCGATCACCAATGCTGGAGATATTTCGATCTCACATCCAACCGTGTCATTATCTCTCGGCATGTCACCTTTGATGAGTCGCACATCCCCTTTGCTTCCAGCCCGCCATCCCCCTCAGATCTCGATTTTCTACCAAACGAGCCAGTCCTCATGTGCCCATCAGAGTAAGTGCCTCATTGTCTTCTACAGGTACCTTCGCTGCCCACCAGTGGCCACGTCAGCCACCCCTGCCCCCACCAGTGGTCACGTCAACCACTTCTCCCACGCCGGTGTCTCTATCGACCACCGTGGTCACCGCTGTCCTGTTGGATCTCCTCCATAGGTTGTTCCCAGTGGTGCCACTATCCCGGCTGTCTCGCCGCCTCCTGCTACCCCGTTGGTCTCACACCACGGGTTGTTGCTAGCAAGTCCTACTTTGTTTCCCCTATTGGCTTTACGCCGTAGGTTGTTGCTAGCAGTGTGCCACTAGTGGTTGTCAATAGTGACACGTCCACTCTACCGGCCTTGTCACCAGTCGCGCCGGCACTTCCGGCCTCTTCTTCAGCCACTCCTTGCCCATCGGTCACCATTGCCCCTGTTGACTTTGTTCCTCAGGTTGTTGCCAACGGTGCCGCCTCCTCGACGGTCAGCTTCTCCACCTTGCCTCTTTTGACTAATGACCGCTCCATGGTCACTCGTCGCAAGTCTGGAAAGCAACTTCAGCCTCCGAATCATTTCAACTTGCATGCTGCAGTGTTATCCGCTCCGCCGCAATCCTATCGCACTGCTCTCACCGACCCTAATTGGTGCGACGCCATGGCCAGGAGTTTGAGGCCCTTCGCGCCAACAATACGTGGGACCTTGTCCCACGTTCTCCTGGCGCAAATGTGGTCACCGACAAGTCGATTTTCAAACACAAGTTGTATGCAGATGGTTCTCTTGACCGCTACAAGGCTTGTTGGGTTCTTCAGGGCTTCATCTAGTGCCCCGGTTGTCGGTATAACAAATACCGGGGTGTGCAGAGGACTGGAGAAGCAAGGCGAGGGCCCCACGCGTCAGGCGGGCGACCAGATCCCAGCGCGTGGGCGAACCCCTCAGGAGCGAGGCGAGGGCCCCATGCGTCAGGCGGGCGATCAGACCCCAGCGCGTGGGCGAGCCCCTCAGAAGCAAGGCGAGGGCCCCACGCGTCAGGCGGGCGACCAGATCCCAGCGCGTGGGCGAACCCCTCAGGAGCGAGGCGAGGGCCCCATGCGTCAGGCGGGCGATCAGACCCCAGCGCGTGGGCGAGCCCCTCAGAAGCGAGGCTAGGGCCCCACGCGTCAGGCGGGCGACCAGGCCCCAGCGCGCGGGCGAGCCCCTCAGGAGCAGGCGAGGGCCCCTTCCTGTCAGATGGGGCCCACGTGGCAGGAAGCGTCAGGGAGCCTTCTAGGTGAAGACTCTCTTCTGCAGCGAAGAACGGGCGCATTCAATGCGACATCACGCGCGGATAGACAGCTGAACAGATGATTACCGCCACAGTGACCTCTGCGGTCCTGTCCAATTATCACTGTGGCACAGAAGAATTGACCAGCAGAGAGAGCTACCCATCGTCAAGTTGGCCGCCCCTGTCAGGAGGAGCAGGCTGGGTCCCACTCGCGCTCTCACCGGCGTGTTCGCGGGAGTCAGAGGCCACTTGCGGAGCTCGCATGGGCGGCGCCGTGCGGCGTGGTAGTGGCACGTTTTCGTCTCTCTTGTCCCATCTCTCCTGTCTTATCAAGTGTACTAAAAGTACTGTACTGCCTACCCCCTCGGCTCTCTCCGCCAGTTCAAGGCTTGTATAAAAGGGGCGGAGAGAGAAGGGAGAGGGGGAGAGAGAGACATTCTGTAATCTCATTTCATACAACCAACACCAGAAAAGAGCTAAGGCTCGGCAGGAGTAGGACTGTTACCCGCGAGGGGGTCCGAACTTGGGTAAATCCGCTTGTTCCTCCTCGCCGCGCCCGACGCTCAAATCGAATTGAGCTCGAGCTTATCGGCTAGAAAGTCAAGTATCTGACAGGGGGTGTGATCCGCGGTGGTTGGGCGGTGAGCACGCCGTCACCGGTATTGACTTTGACGAGACATTCAGTCCATTGGTCAAGCCAACTACCATCCGGACTGTGTCTCCCTACCTCTTTCCCAAGGCTGGTCGATAAGGAAGCTTGATGTCAACAATGCTTTTCTTCATGGGACTCTCATAGAGACAGTCTACTATGCTCAGCCGTCAGATTTTGTGGACGCTTCTCTTCCTGATCATATCTGCTGGCTTAACAAATCTCTCTACAATCTCAAGCAAGCCCCCCGTTCACCTGGTACAGTACCATTGCTTCATATCTATGTTCTCTTGGTTTCGCTGAGGCAAAGTCGAATACTTCTCTTTTCGTCCACAGTTGTGGTTTCGACACAGCTTATCAGTTACTCTACGTGGAGGACATTGTGCCGACAGCCTCTTCGAATGACCTGCTCTGATAGAATATCACTGCCCCTGATCAACAGTTCTCTCTGAAGGATCTTGGTCCCCTACACCACTTTCTCGGAGTTGCCGTCCAGTCTTAATCTGGTGGTCTTCTTCTCTCAAAGAGGCTAAATATACTAAATATCTTGGAGCGTGCTGGCATGACATCTTGCAAGCATTGCAACACTCCCGTGGATGACACTGCCTCAAAGCTCTCTACGGATGGACCATATGTGCCTGATGCCACCCTTTACATCATCCTTGTAGGGGCCTTGCAGTGCCTGACATTCACTAGGCCGGACATCACTTATGTCGTGCAACAGGTGTGCCTCTTTATGCATGATCCTCGGGGAGCCCCACTTCTCCGTCTTGAAGCGCATCTTGCGCTACCTTCAGGGCACCTAGGACATCGGATTGTTTCTGCACCGCACCACCTCTGTCGACTTGACGGTCTACTTCGACGCTGACTAGGCTGGCTGCCCTGACACCCGTAAGTCCACCTCTGGCTACGGAGTTTTCCTTGGAGATAACCTCATGTCATGGTCCTCCAAGTGACAACACACTATGTCTTGGTCCAAACGCTGAGACTGGGTATCGTGCTGTCGTCAATGGGGTGGCGGAGGCATGCTGGCTTCGCCAACTTCTTTTGGAGCTTCACAGTCCTCTTCGCCATGCCACCATTGTGTACTGCGACAACGTCAGTGCGGTCTACCTCTCGATAAACCCGGTCCAACATCAGCGTACCAAGCATGTTGAGATCGATCTTCACTTTGTCACGTCACTCTTGGACAAGTATGCGTCCTCCATGTCCCGACGTTATCTCAGTACGCCGACATCTTCACCAAAGTACTATCCACTTTGGTTTACACCGAGTTTCGGTCCAACCTAAGCGTCCGTGATGTCGTTCCGACTACGGGGGAGTGATTGTACTTGAGAGTTTGTTTTGCTTTGATTGTACTTGGGAGTTTGTTTTTCTTCTTTTCATGTACCAGGTCAAAGGACTTATGCCGTTCAGACTGTGGGGGAGTGTTAGAGTAAATTGGGCCTTGGGGAGACCCATCTCTTGTACTATGTATACTCCATCCACATGAGAATACAAACAACTAACAATTCCACAAACAAAAGGGAATCTTTTCTGTATTTAGAGATAGCCCCTATATCACTCTGTTAGATTATTTCTTCGAGTTTATGTTGACGGATTCTTTCTGTTGCCTTTACAATCTTTTTAGAATAGAGAATTTACTAAAGAAAATTTAAAACAATATACAGAACAAACAACGGTTTGAGAAGTGAGGGCCTCTTTAATTTGCGTTTTTTTGGTTTGTTTTTGTTTAGTTTAGATATTTTTTATACAGATCATTCAACGTAATATTTTAAAATAATTTTTTCTTGAGTTTTGATTTTTTTTCAAAGATCTTAAAAATATTTGTTAGTCTTTTCATGGTTCTTTTTAGAGATCAACTTTATCAATCATGAACAAAACCAAACTACAACAAAAAAAAAGAAATAAAAAGGGCCTGAATATAAATCAGAATTAATTTATAGACTGCGATGTCCGAAGCGGTCATCCATGTTCGGGTCAATGTGGGAGGGGTGGGGGTGTTCGGGCACACTACCAGCTGTAAAGTGACCTCCAAATGCTTTACTCATTCCTACCAATCGACCAAGCTCGATCATCAACATCCCTGTCGCTATAAATACAGCACCTTGCAGGCTTGCAGCAGCCTAACTCGTCACAAACCAAGCTACCAGCTACTGACGACATATATATACCAGTTTACTCCACCAGTTTGCTAGCTCGGTCTACGTAAGGAGGAACAAGACACAACATGACCACTGCTCTCAAGCTTCTCACTATGCTCTTCTTCATCGTATGTGTGCAAGGTAATCAAATCTTGCAAGCAATCCCTACTCCAAACTACCTACTTTTTATGCAAATAAAGGTGGTGTATATATGAGTGGGTACAAGTTAGAGTATTACTTTCTTAATTATCTATTTAGATGGCATATCTAATGTTCCTTGAGGGAACATTCCTTTATTTGTGCAAGAATCCTTTGTCGTAGTCATTTTTTTAGATAATGGAGCTCTTCGTACGTGATCACTTCGCCAATATACTCTTTGATCCGTAGTTTTAATCGATTTGGTTTGATTGGCATAAAAATTGAGAACCATAAAATAATAGTATAAATGATTAAAAAATTATGTAAATTTTTTTTTTAGATCTTTGAGTAAAATCATACAAAGCTCCAAAAAATTATTACAAAATATTACGCTAAATAGTCTGTAAAAAAATAAACTTTGCCTCAACCAAACTAAACTAAACTAAACAAGCTATAGACGAGGTTCATAAAATTGTCACCGCTTAGTCGACAGATTAATCCACTCAACTAAATATACTCTTTTGGTTTGTATTTTACCGTATGTTGTGCATAATGCATGCGGTGCAGGATCGAACGCGCAGCACTGCGACGCATCGAGCATCCAGGTGCAGACGATCAACACGGGCGCGACGGCTGGCGGCGGCGACACGGTGTTCGAGGTGGAGGTGAAAGAACTTGTGCGCGTGCGGCGTCAGGGGAGTGCGCCTCAACGGCGGCGGCTTCGCTACGACGGTGGAGGTGGACCCAGCGGTGTTCCGCGCCGACGACGGCGGGGTCTACCTGGTGAACGGCGGCGGGGTCTACCTGGTGAACGGCGGCGGCCGAATCGCCAGCATGCCCACCGTTAGCTTCCGCTACGCCTGGGACCACTTCTTCCTGATGACTCCAAGGAGCTTGGAGGACGACCAGTGCTAGCTGAACATGATATATCAAGATAGCCAGCCATGAAATGGTGAAACATATATGAGTCATGAGTGTGATGCTTTGCTTCTGCGAGTTTTTTTTTTCTTTAGGAAAACTTCCGTGAGTTGAACACGTGTTAATAGTATGAGCTACGATCCTAGGACATATATTCCTGCCTGAATGGTTGGTGTCCAGGTTGGCTAGCACATATATTCCTGGGACATATTTCTTTAGGAAGGTAGTTGTCTAATGGATAAGTACGTTGCGTGCCTGAGAGATCCAAAGCTATAGCTATAGCTCAATAATGTACCGGAGCCCGGAGGGTGTCCCACAAGACAAACTACTTTATTGTGTATATACAAATTATACAAATGAAGGAAACAGATCTCTCTCAAAAAGTTAGTCGGAATTTTGTTTTCTCCAATTTTTTTGGCACATACCCCACAAGTACACTCTCACTTCTATGTTCTCTCCAATAAACGTCATTTCAGAATGCGTGGAGAAAACACCTTAATAACACTACTATGAATGAAAATACTTCAATTTTTTTACTTGTACTCTGTACAGAATGGATTGTGGATATATGCCAAGCTCCAGATTCCAGTCATTCTTGGTTTTCTTAGCAATGGTGATTACTTTTGAGGGCACCAAGTCGACTAGCAAATACTTTAAATACTACACCAATTTAGTACGATTACAAACCTTTTTTTCTTTGTTCCGTTTTTACGGTTGCGATGGTCACTTTGTGTCGAGAAAGAGGAACTCCCATGTGACCCATTCTTAGCCTCTAAGGCACAAGCTTGAAGCGTCAAAGTACCGATACCAGTTTCAACCATTCCTAACATAAAACAGATTAGACATTATTTAACCATTATTTAAGTATCTTTTTTACTATTCATCAACATTTCTCTTTTCACTATTTTATTTGCTACGGTGTTAGGACAACCTAAGTTAGGCCGGATTCATTAAAAATGCTCTTATGGTGAACATTGATGCACCTGGATCAAGTAAAATTTTGGAGCTACTTACTACAGAAATGGCACCGACACAGACCAAAAAACCGACGACACAACCTATTGTCGGCGGCTGACCAACGACAGAGGTCCGTCGACAGTAGGCTGGACGGCGAGTATGTGTGTCAGCGGCTTCTTTGTGAGCCGCCGACATAGAATATCGTCGGTATTTTGGCCGCCGACCTTATTCGCGTTTCCTGTAGTGACTGCCTTGTCACGAACAGGGAAAACTCCTGCATAGTCCGGTAAAACTTGACACACGGGGAGCGTACCAACAAAATACCAAACTCGGCCTATAAAAATGCCAGATCCTCTCTTGGCTTACCTTCTAAGACAAGATACTGACCTGCACTCCAGTAGCTATTAAGCTGTTTGGTTACCTGTATTTTCAGAGATTTGCATCTACAGATGCAGAATCTTGCTTTTTTCTTGTGTTTGGTTGCCTGCATCTAGTTTTGATCCTGGCTCTGTGGATGCAAGATTCTCCATGCAGCCTAGCTCTGGAGAAACACAGAAAATGGGCGTTTCTCAGGATGCAACGCATGGCGGCCTCGTGTTCTGTGCATGGGGCCACAGTCAGTCACCATATCAAGCTATGCATGGGCTGCTACATGACAGGTAAGTTTTCCTTTTCCTTTTTTTGTTTGTATCTTTTTATTAGCACATCTGATTACCGAACCGATTATCAAAATTGATTTCTGACATTTTTTTGAACAAAACTAGACCACACTCGCTATATAATTTTTAAAATAATTAAATTTCAAAATATTCGCCTACTAAACACTCAACCATACTTTCTCTGCATTTGCACATCCCGTATCTCACCAGCCTGGCTGAGTCAGACAGGCTAGGCTCGTGAGAGAAAGCAACCAAACAGCCTATATGTAACCCACACGACTGAATGAACACCTAAAACTCACAGGTAGCCTGTTAGTGATCCTGGTACTGCGGGTCGCCATCTTCATGGAACTAATACGCGTCTTCACCTTCGCCAGTTGGCTCCGACTCTAAAAGGGAGAAATAATGCGACGGTCAGTGCTTTGATCTCACTAGCATTGAGCTAACAACCAACTAATAATGCTTAAGTTTCATCAAGAGAAGGCTAGGTAGCTTGTTTATTTGTGCAAAGCCATCTTTGTAAAAGAAAGTCCAAGACTTAAGTAATTTACTCAAAATAAAGTTTATTGAGTGTATCATAAATTGTTTTAGATATCAATCCATCCTATGATAGTTTCATCAATCTATCAAACCAAACCCATCCTATGACAGTTTCAGCACTCTGCCAAACAACTTCTTACCCCGCCATTATGTCCTAGGAGCAACGCTCCCGTTATGGACCAGCTACCCCCAAGTTGTCGGCCTACGCGAGTATTTAGTCAAGATCACCCTCGGAGTTTAACTCTCCGAGGACATTCGTACAAAGTCCCGATGAGCACATTCATACAACCCATGGGGTCCACCTGCGCTACCGCGCGATGGCCACGCATTGAATCTAGAATTTCCCCTTAGGAAACGGTACACAGGCCGCGTATGTGACTATGCGCTCCGTGCGGTCGAGCCCTCTGGCTCACGTCTCTTGTTTTGCGCGGCCTAACCCCCATGCTTCCTTCTTCATCTATGGCACACTACGTGTGATCACACACGATGTGGCAGGACCCCAAGGGCAGAGCTCGACATTACGTGTATGACTCCTCGTCCCTCTCGCACCGTTTGTGGTACCCATAGCTCCTTTCAATTGCATAGACCTAGTCTACTACATCTCATTCCTCAACCATAATTGAACTATTCCATCACACACGTACTGGTATGCCAAGTCCCAAGTACACCATAATCAGTTATCAAGTATGTGTCGGTGAATCTTGGTTCACCGTTCCAGGGTACAAGACCCATGTCATCAAAATATGGGGGACTTAAGCATGGCTAAGCAAGTTCTACCCAGACTTAGATGTCTAAACCATTTTAGTTTGTTTTCTAAATCCAGATTGTAAATGGAGTGTGATTTCAAGGCAATCACTAACTGAAACAAGAGGGCAATTGACATCATCAAAACAATGTCAATATTGTTAGGAATAACCCAACCAAGCAAGACATGATATATCATGACTAACAACAGTGCAGGTAACATAATTTAAAGAGAGCATGCAATTTTATACTTTAAAAGGAAATATTTGTAAAAACTAGGTAACAATACGCATGTATAAATATAGATGTTACTCATACTAGAGAAGATTTAACACCTTCCCTAATAAAAGTTAACACCAAGTAAGAAGGAAAGTTAAACGCACTAGGAAGGTCCCACCATTCCCTAATACGAGCAGACATACAATAAGAAGGTAGTTAACTTGCCTTGATCCTCGGGTAGTATCCTTGATCGTTATAGATTCCTCGAACTTCCCAGCATCTCCGTCTACGCCTAGTCGTACAGTGCAAAGAACAAATAAATACAAGAGGATTCAAAGACTCATGATGCTGTGTTGTGTCGAAGGACCTATACTCTAAGTGGTCCATTCGATTCTAGTCACTTTTCTAAAGCATTCTATTTATTAAGGAAGTTTCATGAATTAATCTGGGTCTAATCTATAAAGAATTTCAATAAGGGAACATGGCTGAAATGAATGCTTATAATAGTACTAATAATCTACAAAATTCCCAATCATGACCCATTTCATGATGTGTCAGATACCATAATATTAATATAGAATTCTGGCCCATAAGAAAATAGATTTTTGTTGTTGATGGTACATTCCATAGTGAGGTCTAAATGAGATTTTGTAAAGCTTGCTGCAAGATTTCAAGCTTGTAGTTCTATTTCTTTGATGACATAATAATACGTTTAACTTCTATATTATTGAAATTTCTACAAAATATCTTGTTAAAATAACCTTATTAATTTAAAAAATAAAGTAGATGGTCAAATTTTCCTTGGTTCCAAAGGAGTCAAAGTGTTTATCCTTATTTTCTAGGAATTTCCAGAGACCCAATACTAATTTTAATAATTATATTTTATTTTTGCTATCACCTGATATAAAGAAAATTCTAAAATAGACTAGAACAATATGCTCTGGTTATATTTCCTAAAGCGTGTGCATAGCTAACATTTTTCTAACCTCCAAAATATTTCTAGTATTATTCTAAATTTTTCTAGATTTTCTTGGAGCTCAAAAACTATTTATAATAAATCTATGTGCCTTTCTGGAATTTTATAAATCAGCAAATTGAGGAAAGTTGGCCGCAATGGGGTGGCCCAACTAGCTTGCAAGCCGCAGCGCATGGCGCGCACGAGCGAGGTCGCGGGCCCACCAGTTAGTGGTGTTGAGAAACCTCGCTATCGGGTGTAGTCCGAGGTATAAACGTGGACAATCAATCACAGAGAAAGATCAATGTTCACAGGGGACACAGAGATATAGGGTGGAGCTTCTCTTTATATTATTTCTCAGATATGTTATAAAATAGGTGCTCCACCTCTTCTTTTATAGTAGTGCTTAGGATTTAGGCCAGGTCCAAATGTGGGCCCCACCATGGGGAAGCCGCCGGCCTGCCCTAGCCAACATTCCCCCTTGGACCTTGCCAGCGAGATGCATATGCCTCATCAAAACTCCATCCAAAAACCCAGTGGGAAAAAAATGATTGGAGAAAGAGTACATAGCATACGCTTGCCGTGCGCACGATTTGCCTCATTAAAAACCTTATGTGAGAAAACTTTAGGGAAAAAGTCACCAAGAAAAAAGAGTACAAACCACCCAACATTGCATTCAATCTTCTATATCGAGTTGGGTGCTCGATCTTCTTGCCAAAGTTTTAATTCAGGACGTATGAATTATCTCCCGCTGAATTCAGCACTTCTTTGAGCCTGATCATTTCAATGCCTCTAACACACCTTTCAAAGGAGACAGTGGGCAATGACTTAGTGAACAGGTCAGCCAAATTCTCATAGGATTTGGTGTGCTGGATACTTATTTCGTTCAGCTTATGCAGTTCATGCGCATAAAAGAACATGGGGTCGATATGCTTAGTAAGATTACTTTTCACATAACCCATTTGCATTTGTGCATTATCTTCATAGATAATTATAGGGGTTTGCTCAATAGGTAATCCACATGACTGCAAGATGTGTTTCACCATTCTTCTCAACCATGCACATTCACGAGATACTTCATACAATGCAATGATTTTCGAGTGGTTTGTGGACGTAGCCACTAACGTCTGCTTGGGCGATTTCCATGACATTGCAGTGCCACCACATAGGAAAACATATCCAGTTTGTGATTTACCAGAATGCGGGTCCGAAAGGTACCCAGCATCAGCATAACCAACAATATTCATATCTTCGCTCTTCCTATAAAACAGGCCAAGATCAATGCTTCCAAGGAGGTATCGAAAGATAACCTTTATTTCGTTCCAATGTCTCTTCGTGGGTGCTGCACTGTATTGAGCCAACGTGTTCACGGCGAATGCTATATCGGACTGTGTACTGTTAGCAAGATACATGAGTGGTCCTATTGCACTCAAGTACGGGACTTCCTGCTCGAGGATTTCCTCCCCCTCTTCCCTGGGTCGGAAGGGGTCTTTTTCTTTCTGCAAAGATCTCCCTATCATAGGGGTTCTGGAGGAATAGGCTTTGGCAAAGCCAAACCTTTCTAAAACCTTCTGAGTATAGGTCTCCTGGTGCATTAGGATCCCATGAGGGAAATGCACGAGTTGCAAGCCTAAGCAGTGCTTAGTTTACCTAAGTCTTTCAATTCAAAAACATAATTCAAGTATGAGCATGCTTATTCTAATTCTCTTCTTCAATTTATATAGTGACTTCAGAGTTTCACACTATATGTTTCTATTTGCTCTATCTTAGTTCCGGATAGTGATACTTCAAGTAGCTTCATTCACAAGTCCGAATCCATGTCTCTTATGCATATATTTAGTAACAACATCCTTCAATTTAAATTTCACTCTCAACTTCAAGTTG
Source organism: Raddia distichophylla (assembly GCA_005191435.1). NCBI lineage: Eukaryota > Viridiplantae > Streptophyta > Magnoliopsida > Poales > Poaceae > Raddia > Raddia distichophylla. The sequence continues at coordinate 198,881 of SPJY01036992.1, read as the reverse complement.
AGTACTGCCAATAATAAGATATATCTAGTGGAATACCGATCAGGGAATAAGCTTCTTCGTGAAGCATCGAGCTATCAGCCTTGTTATGTACCATCCCAATCCATTATTCTCATTTCTCTTCTAGAGAAAATGCTAGTATACCGCGGTAATTGCCTTCTTTTATATGGCATATATATATATTAACTTTGGCTGTTGCTCTATTCATAAGTTCCCTTCATAATACAATTCATATGGCCATTTAGTCATGGGGTGCTTCGTGCACTTCTACTTGCTCTACACCGTTATTTCCCATCAAGGGAGCAAGTTCCTTTAGTTCTTATCGCCGGTGTGTGCACACACTTTGGTCGATACATTCATTCATTTATTCCTGCCATGGAATATTCAAAACTGAGAGTGCCTCGCTAGCAGGCTTCTCTCCAGCTGCCGGGTCTCAACTGGCTCCCTTTCACTACTTGGGGGCATTTTAGTGATTTGTTCATGATAAGCCCTCTTTCCCTTTTCCCCAGGCGTCCCCAGGTACATCGGGTCGGAGGAACCAGACTCCCTATTCATTCTGAGGCCTTTGAACAGGTTGAGGGGTACCTTCAATTCTTTGGTACTGCAATCCTCTCTGACGCATTACTTCTAGTAATGCAACTTAATCATTCCCTTCATATCATAAAAAATGGTTATACAGTGACAGTTTCACATATACTTCAGCAGTCTCCAAAACTTTCAGTTCTTTACTAGCGCAAGGGTCATGCACGAGAATTCTATATGCTTATTTCCTGGCATTCTCATTCAGGAGTTCTAATTCTCCCCCTAATGACGGGAAAATATTCCTCGTCAATAGTGGTATGGTACGGATAATTCAAAGTGGAAAATTTCATGGTGATCATTTGCATGCACTAGTTGGATGTTGTAGGACTATCTGTCCTTTTGAATAGTGATTAGGGATGCTTTGTGTAGGACTTCATGTCTCCACACATTCTTCAAGAATTACAACTCTACACATTAACCGGGCTAATTATTCAATTATTTTTTCAATTCTCATATGACTGCTATTCTCTCTACAAGAGATGGCATGCTATGCCTATGCAAAGTGCTCTGCTTCAAATATCATCATCAAATGACTTTAAAATAAAGTCACTAGCAGTGTTCATTGCAGCGGGCTTCATATGATGGTGGGGAAATTCTTTAATTTCAGTGATCTACAAGATCTTCTCTTCAAATGCTTAGTTTCTTGTGTGAGAGTAAACTCGATCATATATAGGAGACAGTGTTGAGCACTATGAAGTATCAAAACTGCCTTGTTAAGGGCTGAATTGGAACGCAAAAGCCCTACTAGATGCAATCCAGAGATTCTAGGACTTTAACATTTTCTTCATAATTCAAGGTTCAATCTTTAATTTTCGGTGGCACATTCAAGCACACAAAATCTTCAAAATTCGAGAAATCTTCACATGATATTATAGCCCGGTGAGTTGTTTTTGCAATCCTTATCATTCGAAAACTGGGAAACCCAGAATACAATACTGAAAAGATAAGAGTTAAGAGTTTCTAAATCCAGTCTTCTAAGCTGGCATGCACTACAAGTGCATCAAATCTATTATAGTGCAGCCCAAATTCAGATTGGAGGTATTACTTCTAGTATGTTTTTCTTACATCCGGCATTCTTCATAATGCATGAGCATTCAGTGATATTCTCTTCATTTGTTTCTTCATGAAACATGCACGAATGCCTTTAAATTTAAGAGACTTCAAAAATACTCGAGGTAAACAACGCTTCTTAAGTGTTGATGTAATACCCAATAATATACCCGTCGCTCTTCGTGAACAAGCTATGCATGGATCGCTACTAGCGATTTTTCAAATTAATACTAACAGTATTCTTCAAAATAGATACGGGTATATGAGCTCTCTTAAAATGCTATTTGTTGTTCTACAACAGTGTTAATAACCTCCAAGGGCACTATATAGATTATAGTTTGCAATCAGGTAATGGCAAGATTCATGATTCAAAGAATTCATAGATTGATTTCAACTTCATATATACTGGAATAAGGGAAAATGCAAAACCCATCATGAGAATTAATGTGCGCTCTTCTAAGACTTCAATTCAAATATGCTCTTCAGAACTTTCAATTCATGCTAAAAATTCATATGTCTGCTAGCAACCACAATTTAAAGTGCAAGTTCATAAAATGCGATTCAAAATGTGCACCACACTACTTGTGGGTGTGCTCCCGAAACCTGTAGGCCAATGCGGCATGGCGAGTCTACAACCGGCACAACATAGTACGGCCACAACATGGCGGTGACACTATGTGTGGTGTTTGGCCTGTCAAGTCTGCACCAAATGCGCCAGCAACAGGCTGAAGTCAGAATGATGCAATCAGTGTGCGGCACAGGCCGTGTTAGGATCATGCCTACATGGCAAAGATTGACTCAGGCCACGGGCGATTCAATGGTACGGGAGCACACAATAGGGGCTGCGCCCAGAAGCTTCTATCGCTAAAAGGGCAGACCCCATAGTCAACCACACAGATGTAACGGAGCAGCGGCGCGACAGGGCCGAGACGATTACTCTAGGAGCAGCAGCGCGACAGGGCCGAGATGGTTACTCTAGTTTCAATGATATATGTCGAGATCTTCGTTTCACCATGCACTTCATGCGCGATTGCAATTAGAATAAGGGGGAGATTTTGAGAGGTCTCTGCAAGAGTTTCCGTCAACAATGGCAAGGTAAGCCTCTGCCATTGCCTTTCTTTCTTCTTTGATCGATAAACCATAATTGCATACATAATCATGGCAAATCATAGACCAATCTTTCAAATGCCACATAATTTTTTGACATTATGCCGTGAGGGTTCTGTCCTTTTAATGGTGCGAAAATAAAATGCGGTTTCTCGTTTTATCTTTTTTTAAGCAATGGACTTTCTCTTCATAGGTCAATTATTCTTACTCTCCCATTCATGCCCTTCTCTACAATTTAGGGCTTTCTCCCCCTAGTAGCTTCTCCGGGACTAAACAACAAAAGTTGCAATCACTTGGAGTTATACTTAGGGGAGAGTGGAGATGACACCTCGAATGTGATCTTCTTTGTCACAAAAGAGGGATTGACCATTTTTCATGATTTGCATCTCACGCATGCCCCATTCTAATATAATAGAAAGGATAGTATACTAGAGCGTCCAGAACCGCTTCTGAAGTGTAGTATGTTGCTCATGCATACACCAATACTATATGTTCATGCGGGGGCTAAGAAAGTGTAATGTAGGGTTATTCCGCACATCGGTTTCTTATCCTTTCGGGGTTCTAACCCGATGGCGGCCCAGATCTTCATGCTGCAGAGTACAATTCTATAGTCCAATGCCCAAGTGAGGTTGCTCTGGCTATGCAATGCCAATACCTCAAATTTATATTTTATTATACTCGACATGTATACTTCAGGATTAATTCATAATACTACTTCATGTAATCTAATTGAAAGTGGTGCGTGACATAGTTAATTCTCATGTATTCCAGTAATATATATATTCTAGCATGACATTACCAATTCAAAGGGCATAAATAATCACTGATAATTATAATGGCAAATGCAAACAGGGATTGCACATAAATAATTACAGAAATAATTAATGCTTCAAATTCAAAGTCGGGTGCAAACTTCGAGTTCCCGAGATGCTAAAGGGCCAAAGATTAAGTTTTCAATACCTTTGAAAAATCTAGGAAGGCATCGAAAAAACTTCTAGTAATTTCCAAGCTTCTAAGAGATTTTAATGCAATTTTCATTCTTCCGAAAACAGGGTGCCAAATTCAAATTCCTGAGTTGCAAAACAAGCCAAAATTCAAATCTCGGGTGATTCTTCAAGAATCAGAGGGGTTTACTGCGATTTCACAATTTCAATGCTATTTCACAAATTTTATTGCCCTTTTTCAATTTCTTTCGAAAAATTCGGTTTAATCTGGACCTTTCGGTCCAGCGCACGGCCTGCTGCTAGCAGGCCACACGTAGTCTTTTATAGGTTCAAAAACAATTCCCAAGGTGCAAAATAAGCAAGACTAACGGGTGATTCTGCAAGAATCGGAGGAATTTCAGTAATTTTCAGAATTTTCCGAAGCCAATTTTCAATTTTTCTGGGCCCTTATGCCAAATCTGCCCAATTTCGTCCCAACGTGGGCCTTTCGGCCCATGTACAGGAGCTGCGCGCTAGGCCGGCTCGGGCCAGCCGGCGGCAGGCCGGCTCGGGGCCAGCGCTGGGGGCAGGCCGGCTCGGGGCCAGCGCGTCGGTGGGACGCGGCGGCGCGCGGGCGCGGCGTTGGCGGGATGCAGCCGCGGCCGATGGGTCTCGCGTGGGCACTGCGCAGGCGTAGTGCCAGGGCGGCCGGCGAGGTGTAGTGCCAGGGCGGCAGGCGGCGCGGCCAAGATCAATCTTCCAGATTGATTTTTACAAATCCCCAAAAACGAATCTACTAAAAGGTTCTTGCAAAATTTTCAATATACTAGGAAAATCTCACGACTTTTCTCGATCTGCAATCAGATTCAAACACTGATTACAATCTACTGGGTACGTAACCGGTGCGCCAAATTATACCTTCGTGGTAGAAGTTGATGCAGATCGTTCTTCCTCGTGGATTGATCGGCACGTCATGGAGCGAGCGTGCTGATTACGTGTTGAGAAACCTCGCTACCGGGTGTAGTCCGAGGTATAAACGTGGACAATCAATCATAGAGAAAGATCAATCTTCACAGGGGACACAGAGATATAGGGCAGAGCTTCGCTTTATTATTTCTCAGATCTGTTATACAATAGGTGCTCCACCTCTTCTTTTATAGTAGTGCTTAGAGTTTAGGCCAGGCTCCCCCACAGGTGGTTTCCCAACAAGTGGCTCGGCACGGCGTCTGAACACAAACGATAGATCAGGGATTCATATTTCGGTAGGAGAAATTTTTTGTTCCATAGCAAAAACAAAGAAATCCGTGAAATCCGAAAATTCCGAAAAAAATTTTGTAAAATCACTACGAGAAAAATGATTATTTATGATGAAAACTCCTTGACGATGTCAATTGGCGTCACAAAAATCACTTTTTTGTGATGATTTTATTTCGATCGCCAGAACACGCATTAAGCGTCGGGTAGCCCTATTTTTTAGTGACAAAAGTTGAAATTTCGTCACCAAAAAATTATAAGCATCGTCATAGAAAACCAGACATCAGGTTGGCCTGATAAACTCGGGTTAAAGTCATATGCATATGATTATTGTGACAATTTTTTTTGCCATGATGAATGTTTTATCCTTTCTTTCAAGTCTATATAATAGATCAGAGGAGTAAAGGGAGTGAATAAGTTCTCAACAAATTCTTTGAATTTGGATTTCTTACGAACTAAAACTTTTTATTGACCTTCTTTATGGCAATTGCATGTTTCCTTTGTTGCAAGTTTATCTCCTTTTGTTTTAGTTTTTAAGGCCCTACAAAAAAGAACAGAAAAGAAAAATTAGTCAATGAGACCATTAGGAAAATAGGGTGCCGCGGCTCTGTTCGTTCAATGTCAGCTTGAGAAGAAGTAGATAGGAGTATTATACGTGTTAAGACTGGACGAGGGGCAAAAAAACCTAAAAAGTAAAATATGCGATGAAGTCAGGCCTCGAACATGTGACCTCTACATGTCAACCTGGCTGCCTTACCACCACACCAATGCCTCCTTCGTCGCCCATGCGATCTAGCGCATGCAAAACGAAAATAAATACAACAAAAGAAAATAAATTCAAAATTATATAAAAAAAATACAGTAGGCAGTGGTGAATTTTGTTGATTTTTACAAACAGGAATCACCAGATTCCGACCCATGGGGAAAAGATGAAGGATTACAGTTCAATAAAATTCAGGAAATTGGAATAGTTACTGTAGTACATGGTCCCACTGGATAGTGACATAAGGGAATTGGTGGTATGTAAATAGGAGAGTGAGGGACTTGGAGGAAAGAGAGCAGAGCGGGGGAGATTGAGATTGATAGAGAGACGGACTAGAGAGAGAGAGAGAGAGAGAGAGAGAGAGAGAGAGATGGTGAGAGGGGCAGTAGCGAGATCGTGCTTCGGCCGGCGGTGGTTTCGGCGAAATGCGGAGGCTGGCGGTGGTGGTGCGGCGGCAGCAGGAGGCGACAGCGCGGCAGCCTGGGCGGCGCGCTGTCTAGGGCACGGCGGCAGCGAGCTCGGGCTTTGGCCGGCTGTGCATCCGGCGAACGCGGTGGCAGCAGGAGGCGGCGATAGTGCGGCGGCAGCCTGGGCGGCGCGCGGCGAGCTCGGGCTTCGATCGGCAATGGATCCAGCGATCGCGGCGGCAGTGCGGCGGCAGCAGGAGGTGGCAGCGCGATGGCCTGGGTGGCACGCGGCCTAGGGCACGACGGCGGCGTGCACCAGTGGCTAGGGCGCGGCGGTGCAGCCGTGGGTGTTTCAGGATATGGCGCCGTGGTGACTTGATCAAGGAGCGGCGGCGGCTTCCGTGACCTGTCAAAGTTTTCATCTAATATTACCTTAATTGGACTATATGTGTGATTATGTATGAGCTTTTCAATTACTAGACCTTCAAACTCCTGCGCTAATTTGTGATTCTTGTATGATCTTATCTATCTTGCATATAGGAGCTCGATACGCTGAGTAATGGGGACAAAGGTGTACAAGCTCATCAACCTAACATCAAGATGCACATCAGGTACATGGCTAAGTTGTGATTCGATATGAGCCTATCTTGTGTGTTATTCGATTGGGTTTCTCTTCCCGATTGTTTCTTCTTTTGCAGGAAGCAAATGGATCAGGCACTTAAGGACTTGGATTTGAGGCAAAACTAAAAGGAGGGTTCAGTGTGTTCTTTTCTTATTTGTTGGTTTCTTTGCCAATTCATTGTTGTTTGACTGAGTGCTATCATTAGTGACCACCTTATTTATGCAACACATTAGCAGCAGTGGTGAATTTCTTGTTGAATATACTATAAGTTACCATCACGGGTTTCTTTTTGGAACCTATCTAAAATTCAGCGGTACACTGAAATGATGCTTTGATAAATTCATTGGAGGAGACCACAAAATTCTTGTAAATATATTGTTGTCTTAGTGTATACATGTCTAGTCAAATCAATACTGCGTGTTACTTATACTTATTTTCTTGTGTGATATTTTGGTCCAGTGAATACAAGCGAGGAAAAATGATTGAAAGGATACGATGTGTCGATGGAACAAGGAAAGGATGCAAAATTTGTGCTGCTAGATGAAAAATTTAGACTTGTACAAAGCAAGAGTTATCATATCTTTTAATTCATATGTCTATTAATGTTTGTAACATGGTACTTAATGATATTTATTATTGATTTTTCTGTGGAAAGTATATATAAATATTGGGCCGATGTTGGGTTTGCATTAATAGCTAAAAAAATAAAAAAAAATAAAAATGATGTAGCAGATATGACACGTCACCATCCACGTCGAAAATATGCCACATCATGCGACATCCTGGAAGCCATCATGACACTAAAATATTTAGTGACGAAATAATCTGTCTACGTGACATTTTTCGTCACAAAAGATTGGGTCAATGCTTTTCCCAGTTCACCGACACCTTTTTTATAATGAATTGGTGATTTTGCGTGACATTTTACGTACTTTTTTTGACAAATGTTATCGTCATAAAAAAATAACTTTTCGATGACGAAGAGGTAAGGCGTCATAGAAAATAGCATTTTCTATGACGAAAGAAAGCAATTCGTCAGTAGAAGTTCCGTGTGACGCATTTTTGATAACGAGTCCGATTTTGTCATAATATCGTCACAAAAGATATGTGATGACGCTTTGTCGACTTATGATGACGAATTAATAGTGTCACTGAAAATCATTTCTCTGCTTGTGAATGAAGTTCAAATTCAAAGAAATTTGTCAAAATTTTGATGAAATTTGTCTGGGATACACATCCAACTACCGCCACCCACGGTGGCCGCAGCAGCCGCGCGCGCTCGACGTCGCACCTCGCCATAGCTGCCGCGCCCCGCCATCGCACCTTGCTGCAGCAGTGGGGTGGCGGTGTGAAGCCGGGAGGGGCAGGGGCGGCGGGGCGTACCAGGGGGCGTCGGCTTATGGGTGTCGGCGCAGCAGGAAGCGGAGCGCTCGGGTGGCTCAGGTGCTGTGGAGCAAGGGCAGCGGCTGAGGGCCGGGAGGGCCAGGTCGGAGGGAGGACCACTACTGCGGATCGAGGTAGGCCAAGCGGCTCGTAAGGCCTGTGCAAGCGGTTTTAGAACCGCTTGCAGGCAACCGCGACTGATGCCCGAGGGGCAACACAAGCGGCTCCCAGAGCCGCTAGTGAAGCCCCTCTGCAAGCGGTTCGCGGGGCGATGGCGCGGGCGGGCGTGGAAGCCACGTGGGGCTCTCTGCAAGCGGCTGGAGCCACGAACCGCTTGCAGAGAGCATCTCCGCAAGCGGTTGAGTAACCGCTTGCGCAAACGTGCAGTTTAATGGCCACCTGGTTAATTCATTTCTGGGCGGCGCAAATAGATATTTAAATATATATTTCGGCAGGAGATTTTTTTATTTGTCGTTTAAATTTAAATGAGGTACGTATACACTGATAAATTAATGCATATACAGGACTTTTTTTCCTTTTTTTTTTTTTTGCAATGGGAGCTCTAGCTCCGATTTCTATTACTCAGGATAACGGAAACATAACAGCAAGCTTACGACGGTTCAAAGGCCCACATTCTCTCTACCCTAACAAGGTTCAGGCAACCACCATAGAAAGCAATACAACCACAAAACATACAACCACAAAACCTCTGAACTGAAGCAGCAAAAGGTTATCACTCCTCACACGTATGATTCATTACTGTAAATCTTGGCCTCTGCAACTCTGCAAGTATTCCCGTTAAATATATATGAAAATAATGGCTTAAAAAAATAGATCAAAGACATATGTATCAAACAACGGTTACGGGTTAAGAACCACTTGATTCTATTGATGTGTTTCGATAGGTACTTGTGGTGCTAAGACTTGTACAGGAATCTCCTTCCATATGGAGTCCTCCTTCCCGCGTATTGATCAATTCTACGAAGTATAAGTTGGAATAGGAAGATGCAAATAAGTTTGATCTCCTTCTATATGGAGTCTTCCGTGTCATATTTCAATTCTTTATTTATTGAATAGAACTACATCATTATAATCGATGCATGTCGGATTCATCGGTTGATAAGACAATTGTCCTTAATTTGTTAGTCTGTCCATATCCGATTTTATTAAATCTACACCATTAGTCTGTTGTACGGAGTGGTATACCTATATGATTCTTTCACCTGAGATCCTTATTGATATCCAGCATGCGTAGTTGTATATTTTGGGGCTATCGAATGTTTCGCTATAACATACTTGTATGTGCATGTTCAAAACCGGCGTACAAATACTGGTTTTGAACTAGCATACAAATACTTGTACGTGCCTCTTCAAAACCGGCGATAACATATAGCCGTGCACATATAAGATAATTACCTGTGCTTATCTATGCCGTTCATGGTAGACTTGCATCACAAGTACGTAGCTAGCTACACACCTCATGTCACAACTCACACAATCTTTCAATAGAAATATAATAATACAAGCATAAATGTCCATCCTACGGGATCTCAACTCACAACCTATTGAACATAATCAACAGCTCCAAGAGGATTGTGCATAGCGACATAAAAAGATCTACATTATCTTCTAGAAGATGCTTACGAGATACATAAAAACGATATATTTTCCTTTAGTTGTATGCTGTATGCACAAACTACATATTTTAGAAGAAAAATAAAATTTTGTAACTCCGTAGCTCAATCTGCTTGAAAAATTAGTTCGGACTCTATATTATACACAATTAAATCAGGTACCTTATTTACCTTATTGTGATCGATGACGTATGGACTATACCAGCGTTGGACTCGATCCGTACCCGACTACCGCACAATGACAACGGGAGCAGGATCATCGTGACCACTCGGATAGAGTCTGTAGCCAAAGCATGCAGCCCAGCTAATGCCTGGGAACAATGTGTTTATCATATCAAGCCCCTCCAACTAAACAACTCTAAGATACTATTTGTCGCAAGAGTATTTGGCCCTGAGGGCCATTGCCCTGATGGATTGAAAAGTACCATGACAAGTATCTTAGAAAAATGTGCAGGGTTGCCATTGGCAATTGTTAGTATCGCCAGTCTTTTGGTGAACTACCAATTGGAAAGCAGCAAAGATATGTGGGAAAGAGTTCTTAAATCAATTGGTTCTCAGATGGAGAGCAACCCTACACTCGAGGGGATGAGGCAGATAATCACGCTCAGCTACAACCACCTGCCCCACCATCTGAAGGGTTGCATGATGTATCTGAGCATTTTCCCAGAGGATTATGTGATTGATATGACCAGACTAATGTACAGATGGATTGCTGAAGGTCTGGTTGCCGAGGAGCGTGGATTGACTCTGCTAGAAGTTGCAGAATCCTACTTTGATCAGCTGATCAGTAGGAACTTGATTCAGCCGGCTAACATCAGCTACGACAGGAGGGTTCAGGCTTGCCAAGTGCATGACATAATGCTTGAAGTCACCTTGTCCAAGTCCCTAGAATCTAACTTTGTTACACTTTATGGGGCGCACTTCGGAGGAACATCCAATGACAGGATCCGCCGCATCTCCATCCATGGCGACTGCCCCAGTACTGCCATAGAGCAAGAACCCCCCAAGAAGCGTCATGGGGAGAAGATGAAGATGCAGCATGTCCGGTCACTGAGCACATTCCAGCCCGGAGGGCACGAGCTGCTCAACGAACTAGACAAGTTTCCCCTGCTAAGGGTACTCGATCTGGAAGGCTGCAAAGCCGTGAAAGTTGAGCATGTGAAGCATGTGTGTCAGTTGCTCCTACTTAGGTTTTTGAGCTTGAAAGATACAGACATTACCGAGATTCCCAGTGAAATCGGTAGGCTAGTACATCTGCAGACACTGAATCTGATGGACACAGACCTCTGGGGCCTCCCTGAATCTATTGTCAATCTAGTGAAACTTGAGTTCCTTCTCTTCAGAAACAAGAAACTGTGGAATAGTGTCTGGACGCTGCCCCTGGGCATAAGGAGAATGAAGGCACTTCGTGTGGCTGATAGGGTAGGTCTCATTTGATGATGCTCAGATCGCTGAAGAGATTGGTGAATTGACACAATTGCAACAGGTTACTTTCATCCTCCAAAACTACAGAAAATCAGTTCTTGAAGCGCTTGCCCAGGCCCTGGGCAGGACATACTCTCTTCGACAGCTGTACGTCGTCACTCTCTATCCACACGTACTGAACTTCCTTCACGACCTCCCCAACCCGCCACTACTTCTCCGCGCTATCTTTATCGATGGTGTCATTGACACATTGCCCATTTGGATCAATAGTCTTACACATCTCACTCGGATTTATCTAGCGAAAACAAAACTACGCAGTGACCATATGATTAGTGTCCTGTGTAAGCTTCCTAGCCTGATGGAAATCGAGCTATGGCGATACAGCTACGTAGAAAGTGAGCTCGTTGCAAGTTCCGACTACCCGTTCCCAATGCTGAGGAATCTTAGGTTGACTACTGACAAAGAGGACCAAATATCCATTGAGTTCCAAAAGGAGTCTATGGAAAAACTTGAGGCGCTTGAGTACAGGTTTGGTACCAGGGAGAAGCAGATTATTGGCATCGAGCACTTGAAAAGCCTGAAGGAGGTGAAGCTCGTAGGTAGCAGAGACAACCTTGCACTAAGTAGCATGCTGGAGCGGCTGAAGGCCGAAAGCAGCAGGCGCCCGAAATCAAACCAGTTTGACGTTGTCGCGAGACTGGAATAAGAAACACCTACATATATTCTTTCATATCAAGGTTCCACAGTCCACATTGCTATTGCTTTTAAAGAAAGTTTGCATCATTAGGCGTCATTGCTTTCCCTTTACTATGTATTTTTCGGTTTCCACGACACTGTACTCATCTTTTAATTCGCCTTATTGTACCGATTGATATAAAGTATTTGAATTGTCGACGCTCAAACTATACTTACCCGAGAGCCGTTGTTTTACATGTATTAGTCCTTGGATCAGTATACTAGTGCTCGTAAAACATTGCCAGATATTATTTCATACATATGGAGAAAGTGTCAACCCAAATATTATATAACATGGTTCCAGCCCATAGGCTTATTAATAGTATGGTCGACTGATCATATACCATATTACAAAGGGATCACCAGAGTTCATGAAGGACAATGGACCATGGGATAACCAAAAGTATCTCCAATAACGATGCATCTCTGCAAACGACTGGAGCGGCCCCTAACCTCGTCATGGCCATCGTAGCTCGGATCATCTTCCTCGCGACACTAATAGGGGTCCATATCATGACCTCCATCTAAAAAAGTATGAGTACTTGAGGTCAGTGTGTCATTCAAACACTGGCTAGTTAATACCCCTCCTAATGGATTTAGTGATACGACCTTCAAGATAAGGAAAGAGGTTTTTTTATTTGCGTAACGCCAGTTTTTAAAGATATTTGAAGCCACCCTATCCAACTTATTTAAATTAGTGATTATTCTTGAATGAATAATGGGGCAAAATCTTTTTACATCCATCTATAATACCTAGACCACTTAATCTGTAACTATAACGACCTAACCATAATTCAACCCAGCCGAACCAACCAAGCATAGCCAACCATGCTTTTAACCATATCCACTACTAATCTAAGCAGATATAACCAAACCATTTTCCATCAAAACCCGCCATCTTATCCGGGATTGGCAATCCCGTTGTGGGCCACGCACACCATGAAGTGTCCAGTCTTGACCTAGGAGGGTTGTTGGCCCAAGCTAGTCTCATGGCTCCAAGGATGTGTGATCAAATCACCGTAGTGATGGCCCAAGCCGGTCCTTCTTCAAGAGAGGGCCGAGGGTGCCTCCACAGAGTATTCGCTACTGACGCACCAAACTTGGACTACCGCGTGATGGCCACACTTGTGTTGGAACCATCCTTTGATAGAAGCCTGACGGCTACGCTTGTTATTCCGCGCATCTCCTGCATAGCTACCCAGCACAAATGCCCTTCCCGTCCTTATTAATCTTTCCTTTTATAAATAGCTCCATAGAGCACTCAAAGCGGACCTCGTATGCATTTTCTCCCATCGGGGCAATCAATCCAATCATCACCATATAAAAATTCTACCATCGTATCAACCCATACCCTTTCCCGACCAACAGACTATCCCAAACCAAACATACCATCACAGACCAAAACGACCATAAGCCATCATCCCAATCTCAACTACCAACCCTAATGTCATATATCATCTATTTAAATGAATGAATGAATGAATGAATGAATGAATATCCGGTGAATATCGGCTCACCGTTTCATGTCATTTTTACCTAAAAGTTAATTTTGGACATAAGCAAGTTTTAACCATTAAGTAGGGTCAAAGTTCTCACCAAACTAGACTTTGGGTTAATCAAAGGATGTGACAATCAAGCAAGTCATATAGGGTAATCAATGGTAACAATGGATAAGCATGCTTATAACATGAATAGTAAGTAGGCGGATTTCATATAGCATGCATTTTCATAGCAATCAACATAGTTTATGAAACTAGGTTTAGACATGAACTAAGGAATGTTAACACGTCTTGACAAGGTGAGTGGTAGTCCTCCTTGACATCTCTGAACTTGCCTTTCGGGTCGTTTATGTCTATTCGCAATATTAACATCAAATGAACATCCAAATGATGTAAATATAATGCATGAGTGCAACTACGCCTACTCAAATGATGAACTCGGGATCTTAGTCTTGTCACCCTATAACCCCTTTACTACGAAGCACTATTAGTATTATTAATTGCTTTATTGCTTTACCCCTTCACAGATCATCGAGGATGCGTGTGTAATACATAATTTATATGGTAATGTGTGTGTGTGTGTAATACCACATATAGCCCTTTTTATTATAAATAATTTTAATTGGGTCCAACTTGCATTTTAGGGTATATTTAGGATTTAATCCATAGTCATGAAGGGTTTATGAATTTTTAAATTTATCAGTGTGGTGAAAATATTATTTTATATTTTTCCCTGCATCTAGACATTTACAGGAAATTTTTCATAATTTTTGCACTAATTTTGCTATTTCTAATAATTAATTACATAATATGGTGGTACAAATAATGTAAACCGATTTTTAATGTGTAAGCGGGTCGGATTGGGAGTTTCGGGCCAACCTGGTTGCTAGGTCAGCCCACGGTGACGGCCCATATGCTAATAGAGTGTGCCCGTCGGTTCGAAACGTAATTTCGAATTATGCCTCCTCTAGCCAGAAGCGCCTATCAACAATGTGTGTCCACTTATTGACAGGTGGGGTCGGATCCACCCGTCAGTCTCTAACCACACTTACTTCCCTAACCCGCGTGCTACGCTACTAGGCCCATGTTGGTGGTCGTTAAAGTCCAAATTATTACGCCAACATTCTGGTAACACTACTAGAAAAATGAGTATCTATGACGAAAACTCCTTGAAGATGTGAACTGGTGTCATAGAAAACTATTTTTTTGTGACGATTTTATTTCGATCGTCATAACATGCACCAAGCATCGTTCACATACTACTCGCCGAGACCTGCTGATCTCGCCGAGTTTCACCTGTAATCCTCTTTGATATAAAGAAAGGCTGGACGTAGGGCTATTATCTCTCTCGAGAGGCCTGAACCAGGATAAAAACCCCTGTCTCCTGTTCGTTGCTGTTCGCATTGTTTGGCGTGTCTCCTATCTCACTCTTGAAGAACCTTAGCGACTTGAGATCGATATCTCAACCGTCGACAGTTGGCGCCGTCCGTGGGGACTCGCAGATCGAGCATGTCGAACTCTATCAGCGACCAGGAGATTCTCCCTGAGGACTACGACTCAGAAGGGCAGGATGTCTCTTCCCCTGACAATCGGATCGATACCTTCACTACTAGAAAAATGATTATCTATGACGAAAACTCCTTGACGATGTGAACTGGTGTCATAGAAAACTATTTTTTTTGTGACGATTTTATTTCGATCGTCATAACACGCACCAAGCGTCGGGTAGCCCTATTTTTTAGTGACGAAAGTTGAAATTTCATCACAAAATAAGTATGCGCATCGTCATAGAAAACTGGACATTAGGTTGGTCTAGAAATCTCTGGCTAAAGTCATATGCATATGTTTAGTGACCTTCTTTATGGCATGGTTCCTTTCTTGGAAGTTTATCTCGTTTTGTTTTAGTTTTTGAGGCCCTATAAAAAATGGAATAGAAAAGAAAATTAGTCAATGAGGCCATTAGAAAAATAGGGTGCCGCAGCTCGGTTCGTTCAATGCCATTGGCAACAAGAAAGTGCTATGTGTCAGATCAAGAAGAAGTAGATAGGAGTATTATACGTGCTAAGACTGGACGAGGGGCAAAAAACCTTAGAAGTAAAATATGCGCCGAAGTCAAGCCTCGAACACGCGACCTCCACAAGTCAATCTGGCTGCTTTACCAACACAGCAATGAGAAGTCCTCGAATGTCGGCGACGTTAAAATAAACTCCTTCATCGCCCACGCGATGTGGCACACACAAAATGAGAAAACAATAAATGCAACAAAAGATAGTAAATTCAAAAATTATATAAAAGTTACAGTAGGTAGTGGTGAATTTTCTGGATTTTTAGAAACTGTAATCGGCGGATTCGGACCCGTCGGGAAAATTTGAAGGATTGCCGTTCATTGAAATTCAGAAAATTGAAAAGTTACTGTAGCTCGAGGTCCCGCTGGACAGCAAAATAAAGGGATGGGTGGCTGTGTAAGGCCCTGTTTGTTTCAGCTTCTAGCTAGCTTTTAATCTCAGAAGCCAGAAGCTTAAATAAACAGCTAGCTTTTGGAACCCTCTTTAAAGAAGCCAAAAGCCACCAAAAGCCCAATTTGTACTGTGATCTGAGCTTTTCACAGAAGCTAGTTTTTTCTGGCTTTTCCCAAAAGCAGCTTTTAGAGAAGCTGCAGCTGAAACAAACAGGGCCTAAATAGGAGTGAGAGAGTTGGAGGAAAGAGAGAGCAGATCGGGGGAGATGAGAGAGAAATAGAGAGGGAGTAGACGGAGAGATGGAGGGAGAGAGATGAGAGAGGGAGAGGGGCGGCGGCGGGCTCGGGCTTCGGCCGGTGGTGATTCTGGCAGCGGCGGCGCAGCGGCTGCAGGTGGCGGCGGCGCACAGCCTAGGGCATGGTGGCGGCGACGGCTAGGATGTGATGGCGCGGCCGTGGGCGACTTAGGATATGGCGCGGCGGCGACCTGTTCAACGAGCGGCAGCGGCTTCCGTGCCCCACCGCCCACTGCCTCCATGCCCCGCCGCCGCCTCCTTGCCCCGACGGCCGCCGCCTCCGTTCCCCGCCCGCCGCCGCCTCCCCTCAGTTCCCCGCCGCCTCCTCCGAAGCCCGCCGCCACTATGGTTCCCTCTCTCCCCTGCCTCGTCTTCCTCCCTCTCCTCTCTAGGTTTTACACTTATTTTCTGAGCTAGGATTTGATCCAGATTCAATCAAATATGGTACTATTTTTTATATAATTTTTGTGAATTTATCCCTAAGTTTGAATTTGAAACCCTAACTCGTTCAGGTTTGCAATGACAGTGCTTCTTCGCGGTGGTAACACATGCCAATCCTTCGTTGCATAGCGACTAGGACTTTGGAGATTGGGGGATTTGTCAGTGTAAGATTGAATTAACCAGTATCCCAGGATGCTAATCATCTTTTTATTTATGTGGAACCCATTTTTTTTCCGCACACTGTTCCAGCTGAGAAAAGGTGCAGATCCTGCTATAGTCCTGAACAACCTTTACCGTCATACGGCTTTGCAGTCTAGTTTTAGTTGCAACATGGTTGCGTAAGTATGCTTAACCATTGATGAACTTCTGCTACTTCATTGCATTTATTGTATTTGTTCTTTGACAAAAAGGAAGACAGTTAATTATTCCAATGTTCTCATTTATTTTCCAATGTTGCTGCTTTGCTAAATTTGTTCTTCATTTTCTTTTCCAATTGTTGCTTCTTTGATCAATTTATTTTAGCAGTGCTGGTGTTTTGTCAACAAAAAAAATAAATTTTCATTATTCTGCTTGATGTCCTTAGCATTGTTTATTTCATTTTATATTAAATTTTCAGACATTATGTTAGCCCCAATTCGTTTTCTAGCATTTATAACATAAAACTATGTTAAGGCGCTTCGGCTTCGCCACACACTCCCAATTGTGTATTTGCATCATCCATGCTATAGGGTAATAAATAGCACATATGGTTGCGTGATAAACACGATAATATCAACCCATTATCTACTTTTGCTCCATTTTCATTTTGAAATGTTAGGATGTTAGGAAAAGGGAGCACCTGTACTTTTCAAAGTTTAATACTGTCAAAATGATGCTTCCTGGCGAAAATACGTTTTGGGAGATGACAATGTGGGAAGCTAGAATCTGTTCAAATGTTTTTCAGCTCGTATGTTAAAGAGTGGCACTTCCAAGAGAGTGTCTGCAGATGATATTGCAAGTAGAGTTGGGATGGGGAACTGTTTATTCATTTTAGTTATTTGATCACTCAAAAGTCAAAGCATCCTTATTTAACCGAGTGCTATCATTATAGACCACCTTATTTATACAACACATGAGCAGCAGTGGTGAATTCCTTGTTGAATATACTATTAACTTATAATCATGGTTTTTTTTGGAATCTATCTAAAATTCAGTAGCATACTGAAATGATGCTTTGATAAAATCTTTCAAAGAGACTACAAAATTCTTGTAAATATATTGTTGTCTTATTGTATACATGTCTAGTTGATCAATATTGCGTGTTACTTATTCTTATTTTCTTGTGTGTTTTGGTCCAGTGAATACTAGCGAGGAAAAATGATTGAAAGGATACGGCGTGTCGACAGGAAAAGGAAAGGATGCTAAGATTGTGCTGCTAGACGAAAAATTTAGATTTGTACAAAGCAAGAGTTATAATATTTTTAATTCATATGTCTATAAATGTTTATAACATAATACTTACTGATATTTATTATTGATTTTTCTGTGTCAAATATATATAAATATTGGGCCAATGTTGGGTCCGCTTTAACAGCTAAAAACAATAATAAAAAATGATGCGGCAGATATGGCACGTCATCATCCAACAAATATAATGAAGTCGAACATACGCCACGTCATGCGACATCCTGGACGTCGACGTGGCACTAGAATATTTAGTGATGAAATAATCTGTCCACGTGTCATCATATTATGACGACATTTTTCATCACAAAAGATCGGGTCAACGTATTTAGCAGCTTGCCGACACCATTTTTTATGACGAATTGGTAATTTTACGTGACGTTTTACGTGCTTTTAATGACAATTGTTATCGTCATAGAAAATAGCATTTTCTATGACGAAAGAAAGCAATTCGTCAGTAGAAGTTTTCTGTGACGCACTTTCAATGACGAGTCCTATTTCATCATAAGATCGTCATAAAAAACATGTGATGACGCTTTGCTGACTTATGATGACGATTTCATAGTGTCATTGAAAATCATTTCTCTACTGGTGTAAATTGGGGAAAATCAAGATGTATTTATGATTCACATTTTGTTTAAATTAATAAAGTTCCATAAGTGTCGGTGTCTGGGAAACGCACCCAACAGACGAGTTTATAGTTGGTGTGAGGCCCAACGACCACCCTTCTCAGCAGCTCGGGGCGGCAGCCGAGCTCACGGGGGCTCAGGCCACGCGGTCTTCCCGGACAGGGCCTGGTGTGATTTGGCGACCCGGGTACAGATCCGCCGTACGGTGAGGAAGAGAGGGGGAAAAGGAAGAAGGCAAGAGACACAAACCGTGAGGACATAAGCGATTTACCCTGGTTCGAGCCCCCTACTGCCGGGTAATAGCTCTACTCCAGCTCTTGTTGATTATATGGTAGAAAACAGTACAAGTGTGCCGAGACCGGGCTTGAAGGCACCGATCCCGAGCTTACAAGGGAGACTAAGGACTATGTCTACTGTGGAGGAAACTTCGGATGCGTGTGTTGCTTGGGTCGCCTCTCTCCCCCGGATCGGGGGGTCAGGGGTCCTCCTTTTATAGGCGCGGCGGGCTGCCCGGTACGGCGGGCCCCGCACCTGCTCTTGCTTTAGTGGCGGTGCCCTTGTCTCGTTTTGGGGCTCTGTCTGTTCCGGGGCCTGCAAGGAGAAGCTGGTTAGGTCAGTACTGGACACTTATTCGTCCGGGAGTGCCCATACGGAAAAAAACATGCTTTAGGGAGAAAACACTTTCCCTTTATCCCCAATATAGCATTGACTGGATCGAGCCAGCCTCGCGCCACCTGTTGGGGGCGTCGCGTAGCGTAACAACCACCTGCCGCCTGCCCAAGGGAGCAAGCAACAAGGCAGGTTGTCCGCGCGCTCCTCCCCGGGCTGCGGATTCCCAGGGAGATACAGCCCTTCCTGGTCAAGGGCGGGGAAAGTGTGGTGGGGCATGACAGTTGTCGCCACCTGCCCACAGATAGGCGGACTACCCGAGGGACCCTCTCCCGGGCCAAGGATTGCCCGGGTGGCGCCTGTGACATCCTAATAAATATTAGAATGTCCCAAGTTTTCTTTAAAAATAAAACCAAGTTAAAAGAATTTTTATTGTTTTTCTATATGAAAATCCCTAAATTTTCAAACAATTATTTATATATAAGAATTTGTGTTACTAATTATTTTTCATTATAATTTACAATTTATAAAATCCCAAACTTTATGATTCCAGATACGAAATCTCTCTCCTCGCTCTTACTCGTTCCTCGGTCGAAAACCCTAACCTTCTCTCTCGAGTCTCGACTGAAAACTAGCTCGACCGAAACCCTAATCCACCTAGTGGAACTGGCCATTGTCTCTTGACCAAAACCCTAATCGGCCGACATACTCCAAAACCCTAACTCGGCCCGACCTCCTTTGAAAGTTCCTCCGACCCTTGCATGATCCTTGCTCAACAGAAACCCTAAACTCTAGGTCGACTCAATGTTTCTCTCTCTCTAACCCGAAACCCTTGCCGGTCGAAAGTCCGACCGCCCATCTCGGTTGACACCTTCTGAAACTCTAGCTCGATCCTCGATCATAACCCTAATTTCAATCAACCTCCCTTGCAACCTCGACCGGTCGGACTTCCGCTTCTCTCGACCGACATCCTTCGAAACCCCACCTCTGATCTGCATCGGGCGCCACTGCTGTCGTCGATCCCTCGCCACATCACCCCCATCTCTTGCAGCCGACCTCTATCCCGAGAAAAGCGAGTCCAACATCAAATTCACCTCGAAGCGACCAGATTTGCCTATTAAGACCAATCGGACTCTATTCCTAAACCCCGACCAATTTTGGGCCCTAAGCCCAATTCCAAAATACCTCCAACGATGGCCTCCATATAAGTATCTGCAAACCCTAGTTTACCAGAACAAAACGATCCCACGCAGCCGCCATTGGAAATCCTTCACCCCAAATCAACCCAACCTACAGACCAACCCCTCGTGTCACCGAATCCCCACCACCGGAGCCGCCGCCACCCCCTGGCTCTTGCCCTTGCCGTCGTGCCGGAGCAGCCACCGTCAGCCGCGCCGCCGCCGGAGCACCGCCCATGCCGAGCCACCGCCACCCCCTGGCTCTTGCCCTTGCCGTCGTGCCGGAGCAGCCACCGTCAGCCGCGCCGCCGCCGGAGCACCGCCCATGCCGAGCCACCGCC
>SPJY01036992.1:48707-177837 GCA_005191435.1 Raddia distichophylla | reverse complement strand
GGAGCCGCCGGCCGCCGCCCCCCACTCTCCTCTCCCCTGCCATGGCCTTCCCTCCCTCTCTCTCTCCCTCTCTCTCTCCCTCTCTCTCTTTCTCTTCTTTCTCTCTCCAATGTGTAGCTGTGAGAGGGGATGAGAAGAAACAGGGTTGGGGCAAAAAGCCAACATTGTTCATCATGAACAGTGCCCCTTCTGAATTTTGTTTCTCCCAAACCGTGAGTCGAAATCACTCCAAACCAATTTTCCTAGTCTCCAAATATTCCACTCTACCTCCTGTATTTATTTCGTAATTTTACGATTCTTCTGTGTCGCTGCTTATTTGTTGTCGCCTCAGTTTCCACGTAGGCCGAACCGCTACTTTTAGCGGAGTCGTGAATGTCGATAAAGCCCCAGAAAATCATCAACATCGAAGATACGTCTGGACGACGCCGTCGGTGGCTCTGGAGCCTGACGCCGACAGTTTTTGAGTAACTCGAAGACCAGAGATGGAACCGTACGTACGTCACGAAGGAACGTGAAGACTAGGATCTCTGACCGTGACGTCGCCATCGGCAAGGTGGCAAACGTCAACGACTACCTGCGAGGCCGCCGATCGCTGCCAGGCAAGCATAGTAACATATTCTCTCCTAAATTTACAATATAATTTACCGTTGTTTATTTCTGAATTATCTGTATTCATGTAATTAGGCGTGCGTACCTGGACATATTAATCATCTATTAATATGCTTTAGCCACCTTTGTGAACCTGTTGTATTTTCCTAGCCTATCCTTGACTAGAGGTGTAGGATTGCATTTGAGATTCACTTAAAAGTTAGCCTTGGTGAGGCGTATGCTTCGCGATGGTATTTTGGTTAAATTTAAAACAACTAAAACTAGTGTCGATGTTTAGGGGACACCCGGCAGTGATGCTTCCGGGATTGTGGTGGGGATGAGACGGTCTCCTCTAATAAGGAATCAAGCTTGTGTATTGCTAGACCAAACCTTACCGTACAGCCACTTGTGCCTTTGGCCCTGGCTTAGGACACTACGAAACCCACTAACTACTGGCTCGTAGGCTGGCCGGTTACGTTTCGTCACTGCTGCCCTAGGAGGAGGCTTGCAATCTCCTCTGAGGGGTAGGTGCGTTCCTGAAACCGAATGGCTTAAATGGGGAACGACCCCGGGTGGTGCCTAGACGTAGAAGGCGCCCTATTGTGGCGGGCACCGGCGGTGCCGGGGAAACCTTAAGAGAGGGCTGGTGAAGTGGTGGGCGTATTAGGCTGGAACAGTCTTGTACCGTTTCTCCTAGTGGATGAGACGGGGCTTGTGGGGAAACTTATACACACTCTGCAGAGTTAAAACTATCATGATAGCCGTGTCCACGGTCATGGACGAGGCGAGAGGTTTGCACATGTAGATCCACCTTTTTAATAATTGAACCTGACTAAAGTAGGCTGGGATTGGCCTGGTGTGATGATGCACCTTCATTTGGTATTAGGTCTGGTGTGATGATGCACCTTACCTTGATGTTGAGATGATCAGATCAATTCATGCATTCAACAATTAAAACTTGACTACTAAAATTGGGTTAGTGAGTAGGTTTTTATGTAAAATAACCATTTTTCCGATCTTTGCCATTGCATACATTTATTAAGGATTGCTTGCTGGGTAGCCGCGTACTCATTATATCTATCGCAGATAATTTTATTATTCAGGTCGCAAGTCCGATCAGGACCAGGAGGGTCCGGACTCAAGTGTGCAGGACTAGCTGCGGGTATCCGGGTCAATTGCTTGGATATCATCGCTGAAGGCTGTTGCTTCTCTGATGTTCTTGATATTAGTTCTTAACATTTGGTAATACCTGTTTTATTGTAATAGGTTATGATGCTACATTATAATACTCCGTTATATTGAATAATTACCGAATGCCAGCGATGATACCCGTTGAATTGTCTATCATGAGGTACTAGTCTGGGCCTAGTATCATATCATGGTGCCAGATTCCCTGTGGAGACGCAGGGGGTCGGGACAGCGCCGCTGGGGCGCGGTTTGACCTGGTCAAGCCCGGGGGAGACCCTGGCGGGCTAGGCGTTTTCCCCTAGTATGGCCAGGAGCGGCCTTTTGGGCCCTTCGTACGTGCTATGGGCCGCTACTGATTCGGCCCAAGGCCCATCTCGAGGTGGGCCGCTTACGAATCACCAACAACAAGTTTTGGTGAGTTTATGTTCTTAGGAACAAATTGGGAAAAAACGAAGCTGAAACGGAGAAAAGAGCCTGTCGGCCGACCTACGCTCGTCGCCAAACCAGCTGAGTTTTCTCCGGTGATCCAAGAAGCACACAATGGAGCCATCTATGCCGTCCACACACGTCGGTTTGATCCGAAGGCCAGGAAAGGTTCAAGGAGGATCAACGGACCCACCTTAATGACGGTTTTACCTGCTCCAACTGCCATAACTGCCTTGGAGAAGAAATCTCAAGCGTCCAAAGAGCATCTCAGAGGAACGGAGGGTCGGGATGGCCGACCCCCCTAAGTCGGCCGACCCCCTGGGATTCCCTTTGGATTCTCCTTTTGCCAATGGGAAGGTGACAAGTGTCCCCACATGTGGCATCACCGTGTGAGCTCCGGAGCACTATAAATAGGACCCTCACCTCACTTGTATCACACACACCACTTGGAGGAGCTACATTTTGTCATTAGCAAGAGTAGATTAATCAGATTGGGAGTTAGAGTTCGAGTCGAGCTACGGCTCGGAGTCTCGGAGGGGTCCTCGGGAATTCGGGTAATAGCTCTTGTATCTTTCCCTTTCTCTATAAGACTTTGAGTTATAATTATTATAAGTTCATTCTTTTACATAAGCTGAGCATTTATTTTTCGCATACTTGAGAGTGTGGAATAGTTAGTGCCCTGTTTAAGTTCATCTGGTACCGAGTCTGGGTTCATTCATATACTTAGATAGTTCTTATAAGTTTGAACCAGGGCTGTCCTCTAAGGATCCGAGAGGAAGTGGTTGGTTCTAGTAGCAGACGTGGTGTCTGGGACTAGTTCTGACTTGGTTTATACCCATTCCAACGTACTTTGTGGTAGGTAGCAGGTGGCGACAGCCCTGTTATCCGAGTGGTATTAGCTCTTGTGTAATCCACTGCGTTAGGAATTGGATTAGTAGAGCCCAATCGGGGGTGACAATAGTTATCCGGTGTTCTTAACTGATAGCAGGTAACAGTGGATCGACCGAGCTCCGAGGAGTTCTTAAACAATTCTACCATTCATATAGCAACAGGCTTAAGCTTAGTAATTTGTTTGAACTTAATTTAGGAACATCAAACTCGCCTCATTGTCCTCCCAACTATCTGAGTCTGCCTGCTTTGTCTTTTAACTCCTGTGTGTGTCATTATTTATTTTATCTATTATTATCCTTATCCCCGTTATATATATTAGCTGGTATCTTAACTAGTACGGATAGACATCAACATGATATCCATGACCCTCGTTCCCTGAGGATAAATACAATACCTTGGAATACTCCCGGGTGAAAACTACCGCGATATCGGTCCGCCTGCGGATTAATTCTGTAGTGCGTAAGAATCGCCAACAGCCCACATGTCATAGGCTTTTTACCTAGTTAATTTAGGTTTAGTCTCTTTGGACCCACCTATCACACACTCATTGTCTCGTTAATTATCTTCCTAATCAATCCGGGCTGGCCTGTCAGTCCCTTCTCTCACGGCACCCCGAGTCGTATTCTTCCCCTCTTCGCCTCCATGTGGGTTTACCGGAGCATGACGCGGCGGCACTAAGGACCATGCCAGTGTGGCAGCCATGCGGAGCCCACCCCTATCGCGTCCTCTCATATCCATCGGCACCTCTAGCACGACGCACGGATCATCATGCCGGCGGCACGACGATGCCTGACACGCAGTGGCATGCCGGCGAGCACACGACGGTCAATACTCAGCTACAGCCTAGCGCGAGGCATGGGAAGCATCTAGGGGTTATGCTGTAGCTACCTTAGGTGATGGCGAGGGTCAAGGCGGAGCGAAGGTGGTCGGCGACGACCGGAACAGAGGAATTGGCACCCGCGGCCTCCGTGGGCCTGGCCAAAATTCTTCCCACGGTGGCATGAGGGACACAATGGGGATGTGATGCGGAAGTAATTGAAGAATTATGTATCGAGGTGACGGTGAAGTAAAAGAGGGTGAACTTCGGCCGCCACCGGCGGTGGCGGTCATCGGAGCTCTACAAGGCATGGGAACGCAATCAAAGCTAGACGGAGACACGGTGAGTAGAGGGCCAGGGCTTGGTGTGGCCGGAGGGTGCGAGTGTTCACCTAGATAGGTGCCGCCATGGCTGTCGGTTTCATTGGAGGGGTGGAATAGGGTGAAATGGGAAATAACGGATAGGGGAAGCTCGGCTTTAGGATGCAACAGAGAGCCGTGGTTGGTCATGAGATGTTGCGGGATGGGTTTGGGGTGACAGGACGGGGCATCCACGCCGATCGTAGGGCGATCATGGCATGGCAGCGAGGCTAGGGTTAGTCTTTTGTCTTCCGCGCCCCGTGGCGCGGTTGGCATTGGCTTGGCAGGGCATGTGCGCGTGACATTGGCGACGACCCAGTGGGCAGCAACAACGGACCAACGGGTAATGGCGGCGGCAGACCAGTGGACGTCACGACGTGCAGTCACCTGAGGCCAGAGCGCTCCCACGCGCGAGAATGAGCGGGTGAGGGAACAGAGAGGGGGAGAGAGTGAGAGCAGCGATGGCCAAATTGAATTCAATTTGAATTTCAAATTTTTTAACATAAGTACACCTATGTTCAAATAACCGCCCACACAGCCCTCCCAACGGTCGGCTTTGACGATAAGGGCCCACATGCAGTGACCCACATCAATGTCGGCAGCATTAGGTTGGCCGCCGACATTGATACCTATGTCGGCGGCCGATCCACTAGGCCGCCGACATAGAGACTCTAGCGCCCACCAATCCAAGGCCAAAACCGGTTCTCCCGACATGTTCAATGTGGCAAACCAACATAGTAGAGCTTGCACTACACCTACTAACACATCCTACATGGTCATATCCGCATAGTGTCAAATTCGCGCCATGTTGTTTCATAGATCCACTACTGGTTTATTTGTATCGATTACCTTTGCCACTACGAAGGGGTAGTTAAACCAAAAAACGTTTAGACAGTACATCTTGTTAAATGGCGACTTATGTCAATACAACCACTCCTCCTAAACACTACATGCCCCCAATACCATCATATTTTTAACAACCTCTAGCTTGCGCGAAGGCCGATATGAAATCATATCGATATATTAATTAATTCATACGGTATGTGATTTTCAAAGCAACGTGCCAACAAAAAATGCAAATTACATCAAAATTGCTATGTGCCAAGTGATATTAGGTGTAGTTCATGCCCTAAGAACTTGGGTGGGCCAATCGACCCTACAGGCGGAGGCGAGGGAGGTTTGTAAAGGAGGGTGGAAGGCTCTGTGTCGGCGGCTTTTATAATGCCGTCGACATAGGCCGAGTATTGTCGGCGGTATCTATGTGCCGCCGACATAGGTTTTAGTAAGGGCATAAATACATTTAGTCCCCCCTCGTGGCGTATAAATCTATTCTCCCACTTGGTTAACAGCGCGCGGTGAGGCGCGGGCTCGCTGCGGCGCGGGTTCGAGCCCCGCCTCGCCCCTGTTAATTTTTTTATTACTCTATGTCGGCGGCAGAGGTGGGGCCGCCGACATAGGTTGCTCTCCAGCCCCTGGTCATGTACTGTGGGCCCACATGGCATAGAGGTGCCTCCTCTGCCATGTGCGACCACCATGGGATGTCGCCGTTAATGCCATCAAGAAGGCGTTACCGAGAAGGACGTATCTCGATGGTATAGGTTGGGCCGCCGACATATGTGAAGTGGCGGGAAGAGGAAATTTTCAAATTGTCCGTCCGGGCGGGTGGTGGGGAGGCTATGTCGGCAGCCTTGAATATGCCGCCGATATAGAGTAAGGGGAAAACCTCGCCTTACCTCGCGGGCGGGGCTTCTAGTGTCTATGTCTGCGGCCTCACGTATGCCGCCGAGATAGATTATGGATTTATCGGCTGCTTTTGGGGCCGCTGACATTAATGTTTTGGCCGTCCACATAAACTACGATTCCTGTAGTGGTTACTATCATTAGAAAAATAGTGACGGATAAAAATTTTATCCGTCACTTATATGCGCCATTAGGAACCTACGAGGTCCTACGATAGGCCACGATAAGTGACGTGCCATACTAAAAACCGTCACTTGTAACATCCTCAATTTTGCAGAGCAACAATTTTCAAAATTAATTTGTGTTTATAATTATTTAATAAAATCATGAGGAAAAATCTTATTGGAACTTTAACTAAATTATTTACCAAATTATATTTAAAGAAGCATAAAGAAAATATATAGATGGCCAAGCAAAAATTCAGAAATAAAATAATTAACTATGTTCCTAGGACTCACCTAGATTTACAAATCTTTGGCAAAAAATAATTCCCTAAAAGCAATATAAATTTGTGAAAGAAAGGGAAAGAAAAACAAGAAGAAATAAGGTTTTATTTAAAATGGCTTCGAGTCGAAGTAAATTCCCTCAGCCCAGCTCCCCCTCTTTCCCCTCTCGACCCAGTTCTCCTCCCCGCAGCCTGCTCAGCCTATCCCATGGCGCAGCAGCCTCCTCAAGTCGGGCCCACCAGTCAGCCCCCATCCTCTCTTCTCTCTGGTCAACTGGGGCCACTCGTCAGCACCATCTTCCACCTCCCATCGTCTCCCCTCTCTGTCTCTCTCTCGCGCTCGCTCTCTCTTTCCTTCCTCACCTCACCGGCCGCCGTAGTGTCCCCTTGGGTCCCGTACAGGAGCAGGGCCGCCACCGAGGTTCGTCGTCGCACGCCGCCGCCATCGTGGACGTTGCGCCCAATCATTTCCACCCCAGAGCAGCGTCGCCGCCGGGCATGACCAAAACCGCGCCGCCGAGGTTGCCGCCGTCTCTCTGTGCCACCGCGACCCAGCAGCGCCGCCTCCACACCCTGTGCAAACCACCACGACACGCTTCGCCTAAGCCGCTCGCCTATAAATGCCGAGCCATCGTGTTTCTGTCCCTAATCCCGCCGGTGCCGAAGGCGACAATCCCACCTAGCTCGCCGCGTCCATTCCCTAGACCGAGGGCTCCACCAACCACTCCACCTCACCTTCCTCTTCATTTCCCATCGGCCGATTGCATCCCTCCGCCACTGGAAGCACCCCGTCACCATGACCGTCTCCGGCCGAGCCGCCACTGTCGTCGTAGGCTTGATTTCCGCACGGTACCCACCTTGCTCTCCCTACCTAGTAAAAGCGCGTGTCCTTAGCGTCCTCCTGGAATCATCCTCCTCGCCGGACTTGGCGTCGTTCGCCGGGACACGCCGCCGCACCGCCGCATGCCCTGCGCCGATTCACTGACAGGCCGGACCCACCTACCAGCGCGCAACAGCGCAACGCATGGGCCGCTGGCCAGTTGGGCCAGCTCGGGCTAGATAGGCCAGACACGGCATGCTGAAGAATATTTTTTATATAAAATTGTTTTACAATTGCAAACCTATCCTAAAATTCATAGCAAATTCATATTAATTCATAAAAATGACAAATAAATTTTATTAAATTTATAAATATTCCACCTTTCAGAATAAAAGATTTTCATGCATTTAAAAATGTTCCTGCATAAATTTAATTAAGAAATATAAAATCTATGGCTATATAATTTCTAATGACAAAAATAAATACAAGACAAATTTCAATAAAATTAGAAAATCTCCACCACTGCAAAGTAAATGTTTTATACACTAAAGATTCCATTTTTACAAATGTACTTAAAAAATTGAATTTCTATATTTTTAGATACCGGTGTTTCTGGATTGGATTGTGATATCGGTTTATCGTCTGATGCTGCATTTGAAGGCAAGTCTCCTTGACGCATATTACATGTTTCTATTTGTTTGCAAAATAGTTGTGAAATGCTTAAAAGTAAAAATTGCATGATATTTGTTTGAATTATAATTTGGGAAGGCTAGCTAATATCTGAAAAATAAAAATGATTTCGCTCTGATATTATTTATCAAACCTAGAAGTGTGAATTGTATATGAGTTGAGTTCATTTTGTAACAAAACATGTTTTATGGTGAAAGATGGAACTGGGTAAAAACAACAAATTGATTGCATGAGATAATGGCCACTTGGTTAAGTTGCATTATTTCATGTGGTATATTGATGAAACTTTATGTTTGGATTTTGTATAATGGAAGATGGGAAAATGAGAAAATGGTGCTTTCAATTTGGGTGTTGTAAACATGCATTTGAATGAGAGAGAAGAACGACTCTCGTTTGGGTATGTGTTACCCTGGAGAAACGGAGTCCAACACCTTAATCAGTCTAAGGACTGTTTTCCTATGAATGTATGAATCGGGCTCATACAGTACGACCTCGAATCTTGTCTATGGGGACGAGCTTAGCTAAGTAAGCCTAGGAAGCTACCGGAAACTATTCCAATTTGAAATCAAGATGCCAATGAATGGGAACTTGGGCCCATCTTTATTTGTAGCCCTAGTATCCGGTCATTCGGGTGGTCACCTCGCCGTAATAAATATTGGACAGCGGGATGACCAGGGTCGGTCACGCCTGCTCCATATTTAATGATAAATAGTTTCCAGTAGATTTCTCGAAATAACTGGCTTTGTGCTGTGCGTCTTTGGCTTATATCCCCGATACTCTGACAAGCACGCACTAGCAGTCGAGGGTAAAGTGTACACACTCTACCGAGTATTATATAAACTATCATGATAGCCACGCTCTCGGTTATGAGCACGCTTGGTGACTGTTCATATGGTAGCTATATTTCTGCCTCTCTTCCCTTCAAAAAAACAAAATGGACTGTTGATCCCGAGAAAGCAAAAAGGTGATCTATCTAAAAGGAAATGATTTCTTTCCTATACCCTGATGATTTCTTCAAAAGATATTTGGTATAATGTTGAAAGGTTTATGATGGGAATTTTGGAAAATTTCGAATAAACTGTCCTTTGTACAGAGCTTCGCATTACATAATTTTCATAGACTTGCGGAGTACAATTGTACTCACGTTTCTTGCTTTTATATTTCTTTTCCAAAAATTTTAGTTGGAGAACCATCCCAGGGGAGCAAGGAGCTCTTCGCAGCAGGGGATTTTGAGGAGTATTGTCGACTGGTGACTAACTGGGGGGTCACCACCGGCAATGAATTTGTACGAGGGGGCGTTAGCAAGAACTAAACTAGATGGTAGCACAAGACCGGGTTTATACAGGTTCAGGCCCTCAGCCGAGGTAATACCCTACTTCCTGTGCTCTGGGATTATGATTGATCAAGGTGCAGGATGCAAGATGACCAAGATGATGGCAATGTATGCGATGTGATGTTCAGGCTATCCTGCCTATGGCCTCTACCCCCTCCCTTTATATAGTGTAGGGGGAGATAGAGTTACAAGGTAGCACGTGATATATGGTACCTAATTCTTTTATGCTGTTACATGTCATGCATATGCTAATCTCCTAATTACATGGAGCTAGATCATATCCTCGGGAACTTCCTTGGAGCTCAAGGCGCGCGTAACCCGAGTGGTCTTTATCCCTAATCAGCCGACTTGGGTCATCCCCCATCTGCTCCCTTATGGGCCTTCTAGAGGATACACAGGGCCCATGTAGTCCACAGTAGCCCCCAAGTGCTTTACGATCGAGTCAGATGTCCGGCCGACTGGTTTCACCAATATCTCCTGTAATCTGAAAAGAGATCGTAAAGAATTCAAGAAATCTTAAGTTTTTGTGTTGAAACAACGCCCTGATTGGTTGTACCAAACTCCAGCTTCTTTCGGCCCATTGGGCACGTCACCTCAATAGACGAATTCGGCTACTGGGCACCTACTCTCGCGTTGCAAAAGCAGCGATTGACCCATCAGGGGGCATGCCTTAAGCCACGCCATTACAGCTTCTGTCTTACAGTATGCTGTAAATTAAACGTTTCAGAGTGTATCAGCGTCAGGCGCCTGACCTTAACTTGTAAGAACCAGCACTCGGCCCAACATGGGGCGCACCTTTCAGTCGAGTGGTACCTGTCCCAACCAGAGAAGGGATCAACCATAGGCCACTGGGGTGTACCGATTGGATACAGTTTGGCCAAGAGGTACTTGTATCCAGGTAGCGCTATACAACTAGCGACCTTTGAAAAGGCATACCTCTGAAACTGTACCCAAATTTCACCAACACCCAACCTCGAGCATGCGAAGCTGGCTAGTGACCCAACATGGGGTATGCAGTGAAATATTTTTAATTTTGGCGCTTCCGGTCATTTGCCCTCCAGGGTGTACCGAGGCCGAATTAGGCTCGATGTTAACACATTGCCACCGTTAACGGCGTGTTAAGAAAGCCTGTTAAGGGGATCGCCCTTTGCAGTTTTAGCCCAAGCCCAATAGGGGGAGGCGAAACGTTTTCGCGCCCTCTTCTCGCACAGCCAGAACGACACGCGTTTCCGCCGGGAAACGTATCCTTATCCACTTCCGTCCCATCATCATGATGGTTTTACTATGTTCGAAACGGATTATAAGGCGCGCCCTTTGAACTTCTCTGTGTATAAAAGAAATCCAAGGGTAATGTGCTACTCCACATCCAGCCTGCGAGTTCTTCAAGTCTCCCCTTTTCGGCGAAACCCAAAAAACCTGCACCTTCTCCTTCCTCGAGAGCAATGGAGAACCAAGCCGAAGGGGTAGATGAGTGGGTCGCTCAGGTTGCCGCGGAAGCCGAGGCCCAAGCCGCCGCCAAAGCCGCCATGGGCGAGTTCCGGAGGGAGTACGCCCAGGTCACCGCAAAAATCCGCGCGGAAGAATCCATTGGGGTTCTGATCCGTGGATTCTTATAGCTCTACAAGGTGCGCATCTCGCTCAGGGACGCACTGGCTGCAGCTCTCCTCGCCGACGGGTGGTTCTGAAGTGCCTTTTAGTAGGCGCTTCACCTTCCCGCCGGGGGGATTTCTCCTTCTTTTGCTTCTCCACGAGCCAGTGACGAGCCCTAGCGCACTGTGCTGCGTCGCGGAAATATGTAATTAGGCCTAAGACCACTTTAATGAAAGTCTTTTGGAAATCCGGATGTTTCTTCTAGTTTTGATCTCGAATCCGTGACTGATATTGCTTCATCCAAGTAGTTATGACCACCCGCCCAGACCGGCACCCAACGCATACGCGAACCTCTCAGGAGGAACCACTCAGCCACCCGAATGGTTTTCGGAGCCTCCTCGAAAAGGCTGCATCCAGAACTAGACAAAGGCCCGGCCCAGAATGCAAAAAGCAGCCCATTGCGATAAATTAGGAACAGGGGAACGAAGTTTGTTCACCTCGCCCACTTTTTGCACCAGTCTTTCAGTCTCTCCGAGCGAACTCCGTCGCTAGGGTTCTTCTCCATCGCATCCTCCGCCGCCACCGTCTCCGATCTGCAATGGCTCCCCCATCTCCCGCTGCCCCGAAGGTAGTCAAGAGCAGCAAGGAGTGGATGAAGTCCATCACGATCGAACGGAGGCTACAGAAGCTAGTCTCCATCAGCATGCTCCCCTCTGAGGAATTCGCGTCATGGCGGGCCGCCGCCGGCGAGTCCTGTCCCACCCCTCGCTCCGACGAGGTAGTGGTCTTTGAGTCCTTCTTCCTTCGCGGCTTCGGCCTTCCTTGCTCTCCTTTCTTCCGAGGGTTGCTGCACTTTTACGGGATTGAGGTCTCTCATTTGAACCCCAACTCCGTCTTCCAAATTGCAATTTTTATCCACATCTGTGAGGCTTATCTCGGGATCGCCCCTCACTTCGACCTCTTCAGATTTCTTTATCTCCTTAAACCCCTCCCCAACAAGAATTCTCCCAATGCCGCGAGCGGCGCGGGATTTCAGCTATGGGAAGGGGTCCGAAAATTCTATTTCGTTCTTCCTTTGAGAACCTCCAACAAGGGTTGGCACTCAGAGTGGTTCTACTGTGCCAGTTCTCCCCCCAGTCCTTCCTTCATTCTCCGGAGAGTGCCCCACGATCCGTCCTTCCTGGTCTTCACCACCGCGAAGGGAGCAAAGTAAGGGAACTTCTCATTCTCCTCAACAGACGGAAATCTGCTGGGCTGACTAGCACCGGCGTAGTCTGAAACTACACTCAGCGCTGTGTCCAGCCCATCAAGGAGAGGGTGCATCTCGCCTTCGAGTACTCGGAACCGCAAGATGGCACTCGGGAAACCAAAGACCCGATTTCGCAGAAGGACATAGCCAGCCGAGTGGCCGAGCTCTTCGCCCCGGGCTCAGAAATAGTCCACTAAGATTGCCCGAGCGCGTACCGCCTGTCATATCCTCCTCCAGCGGTAAGCAAAAGATTTTTCTCAACTCAACCGTGGTTTTCAGGAACAGCACTGCAATTGATCTAATCCGATACACACGCAGGGACGCGCGGCCTTCTTGTCCACCTATCCAGTTCCAGAGGCCCCAAGCCATAAGGAGGCACCACGCAAGCGTCCTGCAGGGGACTCGGCTGATGCTCCTCCAGCCAAGAAAGGCAAGGGGGTTGCTTCGGGGGACTCGGATGAAGACGACGATGAAGAAAACGTCCCGCTCCTGCGCCGCCGCCGCTCAGCAACGAGGCCGTCTTCGGCTCCGGCCAAACGGCCACCAAGCCTTCCGTCTCCCCGATCTGCTGGCCCAGAGGCCACATCGGGGGCGGAAAAGCCCTCCGGCTCTAGCCCGAGTGATTGGGGCATCCGAATTGGAATCAAGTTTGTTTCATCACAAAGGTATTCCCTCACAATATTGTCCCTTCACGATTTGTAAAGGAATCTGTGTTTTGAAAAGTCTTCAAATGTTTATAGGAAGCCTATCATGGATGACACGCCAGATACACGCAGCGTCAAGATGCCAGCTCCCGCACCTCCAAAGTCTGATCGCCAAGACGAGCCCAAATCAGCAGAAGACTCAACTCGGCACGCGACACCTCGCCCGGATTCCAGTCCACCCCCTGCCACTCATCAATCCTCGCCGACGAAGGGGAAAATCCCGGCCCCGGCACCAGAGAGCTCAGAGCCGGAAATCGAGGAAATTCCTCGCCCTTCCGCCAAAGCCAACGCTCCACCCCTCCGATTAAAATGGAGGAAGGAGATGGAAGACTACGAGGTTGACGATGAGAAGGAGGCCAAATAATGGGAGGTATTGGAGAACATGGCAAGAGCTCAAGCTGAGATGTTCAGGGTAAAGCCCCATTCACGCCTTGTTTCCCTGCTTTGCACAAGGGAACCCCACTGATCCCCCTTTTCCCATGCAGCGCATGAAAGAGAGGTCGAAGCAAAAGACCCGTGGCAGGATCGAGGAGCTTCAACAGGAAAACACTGAACTCCGATTCCGCCATGTAGAAGAGTCCAATACCATCCGAGGTACATATTCCTGAATAGCACTAAACCTTTATGGAAGAAATACTCCTTGGATGATAGCCTCTAAGGCTTGCCTTTGAATGTAGCATTGGAGGCGAGGCAGAAGGCCCTGGAGGAGACATCGGAGGCGAGGCAGAAGGCCATGGAGGAAGAAGTCTTCCAAGCTAGTACTCAAGCCGAGAGGTTGGCTAAAGAACTGGAAGGTAACTTTCCGCCACTGACTCTCCCTGGCTCGGCCCCACTGATGTCCGAATGATTTATGACGTCCGATTGGTTGTACAGAGTACCGACAGAAGACCAAGGCACAATTCCAAGCTTTCGATGAAAAAGTGAAGTCTGCCTACGAGCTTCGCGATCGTGCTCTGATAGGCATAGCTCCAAAGCTCAAGTACTTTTATCCCGAGGAAGAGTTGCTGTCCGATGCTGATATCTTCGTGGCCCGCCTCAATGATATTCCTGCGAGAATCAATGTCTTCTCGCGGGAGGCAGCGACGAAATGCACCAGCCAAGGCCTTGCAATCGCAAAGTCAAACTTCCCCTGTCTAGACGTCGAGGCCGTGAAAGAAGGATTTGCGTGCACCGAGGAAGAGGCATGCGCCCTGATGAAGGAAGTTCGCCCGACTGCTGCCAATCTAGCCAAACATTTAGATTTGTAGATGTATTTGATGTCCAAACGTGTAATTGATCCTCAATACTTCTAATCTTATTTATCCGAGTACTTAGTTTTATCCTCTTTCATGTAACGCGTTTGCCGACCGATCCAGCCCCCGAGTGCTAGGAATAAGCACTTGGCTTTCTCCCTGTGCACATGCCGAGTGGCTAAATGTTGTCTTCAACAAATGCGAACGCCATTACTCAAGAATTTCCATAGTACCCAAATTTGATCAACACATGTAAAGAGAAAAAACAACTTTTATTGATGAGATAGGGTGCGGTTGACTCCGCACACTATTTAGTGTAGCCCCCGACTTAATGCTTAGTCGTTTACGGCTAAGTAGCAAGTCAAAAAAGGAGACTAATTACACGATGCTTGAATACAAGACTTTAAGAGTAAAAACGACGTAGCTGCTCGATGTTCCAGGTGTTAGGCACTTCAGATCCATTGTGGATAACATAGACCCCGGGTACCCACACGGTGGGCCTAAGAGACCACCTGACAGGGGATGGACCAAGTCGGTGGATAAGGACGTATACCACTAGGACTCTAGAAGGCTTGCTCGGCAAGGAAAGAAGTCTATCCCTAATTAATAGGGAAGATATACTTGTAATCCCGGATAACTACATATTTGGTTAGAGGATAGAGATAGGAATCCTACCTCGTAACCGACTAGGACTCCTCCTTGTAACCCCACCCCCTCAACTATATAAAGAGGGTAGGGGGCCATAGTTCGGCAGAGCATCCTTGAGGTTGATCATCATCTCCACACCCATCTATGGAGAGACATCTCCCTCTACATTGATCATCAGATCACCATATAATCCCAGATCATAGGAAGTAGGGTATTACCTCCACCATGAGGACCTGAACCTGTATAAATCCCTGTCTTGTCCTACCATCGAGTTTGGATCTTGTGCATCGCCCCATATATAATCATTGCCGACGATAACCCCCGGTTAGCTACCCGTCGACAGTTGGCGCTCCATGTAGGGGCAGCGTCAATATCAATCTCATCAAGCTCGATGGCATCGATCACCGGAGTCGCTGTCATCTCCGCCCTTGGCCAGGCTTTTCCGCTTCGGGAACCGAGTGCATAAGCAACGACTTCGGCGAACTCCACTTCTCTGATTCAGATCAGATCCAATCTGTGGAGAAGTACAACAACGCCTCCCGCTCGGGTTGGGGAACACCACGGCCATCTACTCATGAGTAGTACGCCAATGGCTCACTTACAGACTCGGCTCTGGCGACGGCTCGAAGACAGATTCTGGAAGCGATATTGTTTCTTGAATTCCCGTTGATCCAAAAGGAATTTCGTTATAAGACAGGATGTGTTGGAAAGATAATTTCGTCAGCTTTCCGTGAAGTCTAAGAACGCCCAAAACGGAGTCCGGATGTGTCCGGGGCGTCCATTTGAAGGAAGGCTGCGCGGGAAGGTCGCGAATCTTAACAAGCTCGTAAAACCCATCTGCGGAGGCTGCAGCATGCGGATAGGACGTGATACACCTCCAAGGATATCAAGGATCAGCAAGGAGCTTCTCCAAACAATCGACGATCAACACTTCTTCCGGACTCGGATCCGATCTACTCCGAGGAGAATATCGACATCGCTTCGTTTGGACTCTCATTCGGGTCGAGAAACGCCGCCGTCACCCGCTCCCGAGTGGTGTGCCGGGGGCTCAATTCTCGACTCGGATACGGTGAGGACTCAACCAAGGACTTCAACAACACTTCAACAACACTTCACTCGGACTCTCGGTCGTGTTAGGGATTGCCACCGCCGCTTACCGACGAGTAGTGCGCCGGGGGCTTAATCCCCGACTCGGATACGGTGAGGTCCCGATGGAGAACGAATCTCAGGTGGTGACCGTCATCAGCAGCAAATCACTCAAACTCGATCATGGTGTCCATCGTGCGACGCCGGCTTCATCAACCGTGAGACGAACGTGAGAAGAAGATGCGATTGTTCTTGTTCATAATCTGAATGGAACTTGTGTCGCAAATTCCCGTTGACTCAGAAGGAGTTTCAGGGTGAAATAAGATGCGTTGGAAATCTTATCTTGTTATCTTTCCAACGAATCTATGAACGCCTAAATCCGACTTCGGATGCGACCGTGGCGCCCTTTTCAAGACAGACTGCGCAGAGAGGTCGTGAATTTCGGCGAGCTCGTTTTTACGAGCTCGTCGGTGCCGGCACGGCGTGAGGATTGTTCGTGCCACATCACGTGGGATGTTGAAGACCAGCGAGGACTTTCATTGACTTTCATCAAGCTACACCAACCACATGGAGATCATTTACGACTACGGCCGACTCCGTCGACCACGGACGAGACCTCGGCGAGTATGTGCTGTTCGACGCCAATCACGGCATGTGCCACTCGGTGTTGATCGAGATTTGAATGACTACTTCCACCGCTCGGCTACACGCACGCCTACAACTCTACGGCTCAGCGACAAGCCACTAGCGACATGCCTACGCTCGCGTTACGAGCGACCAAGTCTATGGCTCGGTTGTACGCCATCGCACGCCACGAGCGCCCGGTACGGCTACACGCCTACGGTTACAAGTCAATGGCTCGACGACAAGCCACTCGGCTACACGCCAACGCCTTCAAGTCTACGGCTCGGCAACAAGCCACTCGGCTATACGCCTACGCCCGCGCTATGAGCACCCAAATCTCCAGCTCGGCTGTGCGCCATCGATCGACATGAGCGCCCGGTATGGCTACACGCCTACGGCTTCAAGTCTACGGCTCGGCGACAAGCCACTCGGCTACACGCCTACGCCTTCAAGTCTACTGCTCGGCGACACGCTACTCGGCGATACGCCTACGCCCGCGCCACGTGCGTCCAAGTCTTTAACTCGGCTGTACGCCATCGCGCGCCACAAGGGCCCGGTACGGCTACACGTCTACAGCTCCAAGTCTACGGCTCGGCGACAAGCCACTTGGCTACACGCCTACGCCTTCAAGTCTACGGCTCGGCGACACGTCTAAGCCCGCACCACGAGCGTCCAAGTCTTCAGCTCGGCTGTACGCCATCGCACGCCACGAGCGCCCGGTACGGCTACACGCCTACGGCTTCAACTGTATGGCTCGACAACAAGCCACTCGGCTACACGTCTACGCCTCCAAATCTACGGCTCGGCGACATGCCTACGCCCGCGCTATGAGCGCCCAAGTCTTCAGCTCGGCTGTACGCCATCGCGCGCCACAAGCACCCGGTACGGCTACACGTCTACAGCTCCAAGTCTACGACTCGGCGACAAGCCACTCGGCTACACGCCTACGCTTTCAAGTCTACGGCTCGGCGATACGCTACTCGGCGACACACCTACGCCCGCACCACGAGCGTCCAAGTCTTCAGCTCGGCTGTACGCCATCGCGCACCACGAGTGCCCGGTACGGCTATACGCCTACGACTTCAACTCTATGGCTCGACGGCAAGCCACTCGGCTATACGTTTACGCCTCCAAGTCTACGACTCGGCGACATGCCTACGCCCGCCCCACGAGCTTCCAAGTCTTCAGCTCGGCTGTACGCCATCACACGCACGAACGCCCGGTACGGCTACACGCCTACGCTTCGGATTCTACGGCTCGGCTACACGCCTACACCAGAGCTAAGTTCTCATTACCATAATCTTTTCATATAAATCTAAGTTGTTTCTTGAATTGCTACTTAGTCGCTCTCCAACTAAGCAGTAAGTCGAGGGCTACACCTAATAGGTGCACTTGCGTGCACTTTTTGTTGCTTTCTCTTAATGATTGCAAATGAATCCGGGTGGTTCTTCTCAGTAGTGAAGCTCTGGCCCACGAACAACAAACTCTGGTCACTCGATACGCGTGCCTAGAAAAAGAGCCATGAGCAAATTCCCGACGCCCAGAGGCTAGACTAGTCCGGCAGAGTGCTTAACAAAAGAAAGATTACTTGGATGAATTTAATATCAGAAAGAAAAGTGGCAAAAGTATAAAAATTATCTAAATAAAGCAGTCAGACCTTACATCCGAGTGATTGTTTTTTATTCAGATACTGCCTAAATCCTATGTGTACATGCTACAGGGTTCATGGGTTTTTACCTCATCAAGTACCTTTTACGACTCCGTACACGAGTAAGAAGGATCTGCGCATTGAGCGATAACTACGGCTCGGCGAGCGCCTGGCACGGCTACACGCTTACGCCCGCGCCTTGAACGTCCAAATCTATAGCTCGGCGAGCGCCTGGCATGGCTACGAGCCTACGCCCGCGCCTCAAGTGTTCAAGTCTATGGCACAGCTATACGCCCACACCAACTTCGGTAGGGCTATACGCCAACGCCAACTTCGGTACGGCTATATGCTTACGCCTCTGGCCATAGGCCACTCTGCGCCCTGAGTGCTAACTACGGCCTTCCAGCTGCGCGTCACAACCAGTGGCTACAAGCGCAGCCGGGCTAAGCCAAATTCAGCCTCGGTGCACCACTTTGAGGGCATATCACTGGAAGAGCTACAATAACAATTACCCATCTCTTGGTATACCCCATGTTGGGCCACTAGTTGGTCGTTGCATGTCAGGATCAGATACCAGTGATGCTAGGATTAAGTTTCGATGGTACGCTCCAGTTGGGGCCTATGCTGTATACCGCAACCCGGGTATGGATACCATACGGCCAAACTCTATCCTTAAGGTACGCTCTGTGGTGGGGCCGCCAGCTGTATCCCACTCTGGTCGGGGTACAGGTACCGCCTGGCTGACAACAATGGTATGCCCCATGTTGGGACACTAGCTGTGTTGCCGCACAAGTCGTATGCAGGTATCATTGGGCCAAACCTATCCAGATGGTATGCTCCATGTTGGGCCAATCGCTATATTATACTAATACAGGTACCAGATGGTTAAAAATATGGTATGCCCCATGTTGGGTCGCCAGCTTACATCACAAGACGAGTACAGGTACCACTCGGCTCTTTAGCCAAAACCACGATATGCCCTCTGGGGCCACCAGCTGTATTCCATTCCGGTCAGGTACGGGTACCGCTCGGCTCTTCAGCCAGAGCCAATGGTACACCCCATTATGAGTCGCCAGCTATACATCGCAAGACAGGTACAGGTACCACTCGGCTCTTCAGCCCAAAACCAATGGTACGCCCCATGTTGGGTCGCCGGCTGTACATCGCAAGACGGGTACAGGTACCACTCGGCTCTTTAGCCAAAACAAATGGTACGCCCCATGTTGGGTCTCCAGCTGTACATTGCAAGACGAGTATAGGTACCACTTCATCAAAATCAAAGTGATGCGCCTTACAAAGAACCAACCGCCAGAACTCCGACAATCCCGGGCTGGGTATCACTAACAACTCTCTATGAGTCCTTCACAGTCTCCTTGCAGATAACAGGCAAAAGGAAGTGGGGAGGAAGCATAAATAATCTACAAGCACTCTGTATGAAGCATGACTCATCCAACGTGCGGTAAAGAACAGCAGCAACTCAACTATGAAGCGCTCGGGGGCTACTGTGGATAACATAGACCCTGGGTACCCACACGGCGGGCCTAAGAGACCACCTGA
This sequence comes from Raddia distichophylla, assembly GCA_005191435.1. Lineage (NCBI taxonomy): Eukaryota > Viridiplantae > Streptophyta > Magnoliopsida > Poales > Poaceae > Raddia > Raddia distichophylla. The sequence continues at coordinate 158,202 of SPJY01036992.1, read as the reverse complement.
CAGGGGATGGACCAAGTCGGTGGATAAGGACGTATACCACTCGGACTCTAGAAGGCTTGCTCGGCTAGGAAAGAAGTCTATCCCTAATTAATAGGGAAGATATACTTGTAATCCCGGATAACTACATATTTGGTTAGACGATAGAGATAGGAATCCTACCTCGTAACAGACTAGGACTCCTCCTTGTAACCCCACCCCCTCAACTATATAAAGGGGTAGGGGGCCATAGTTCGGCAGAGCATCCTTAAGGTTGATCATCATCTCCACACCCATCTATGGAGAGACATCTTCCTCTACATTGATCATCAGATCACCATATAATCCCAGAGCACAGGAAGTAGGGTATTACCTCCACCATGAGGGCCTGAACCTGTATAAATCCCTGGCTTGTGCTACCATCGAGATTGGATCTTGTGCATTGCCCCATATATAATCATCGCCGACGATAACCCCTGGTTAGCTACACGTCGACATCCGTCTTCGCGCTTTAGCCGGTAAGCCCTTGGGCGGGTCACTTCATCGATCACATAGGGGCCTTCCCAGAGCGGGGAGAGTTTATGCTCGTGCTTCTGATTCCTTCGGAGGACCAGATCTCCTTGAGAGAACGCACGGCCCCGTACGTCGCTATCACCTGTTGGTACTTTGCCGACTGGATCATTGCTACTTCCCTGGCTCCCTCGAGCCGATCAAGGTCTTCGCGCCTCGTCTCATCCGACTGATTATCGTCGAAACCGGCAACCCAAGGGGACCAGAACTTCAATTCAGTCGGGAGGACCGCCTCTGAGCCATAGACTAGGAAAAAGGGTGTCTGCCCGGTCGCTCTACTTGTGGTTGTTCTAAGCCCCAGAGCACCGAAGGCAACTCCTTAACCCAGCGCGTGGCATACGGCTTTAGGCAATCGAAGATTCTGGCTTTGAGCCCTTGTAATACCAATCCGTTGGCGCGTTCAACCTGCCCATTGCTCCTTGGGTGGGCCACCAAAGCGTAGCAGATCTTGATGCCCAGCTCTTCGCCCCAATCTTGGAATTTGCTGCTCTTGAATTGAACGCCATTGTCGGTGATGATGCGATTGGGTACACCAAAACGTACGACGATGTCCTGAAAGATATGGCCGCCTCACGCCGAGCGATATGGCGACGCGTAGCCCGTGGATGAGTGCCTCGTACTCGGCGGCGTTGTTGCTGACGGGAAACATTATCTGGAGGACGCAGCGTAGCTTCTTTCCAGTCGGTGATATGAGCAAAATCCTAGCTCCCGTGCCGCTGAGCATGAGGGAACCATCAAAGTACATTGTCCAGTACTCAAGATTCTCTTTTGCTGCTGGGGTCTGAGCTTCTGTCCATTCTGCGATGAAATCGGATAGTGCTTGAGATTTGATGGCTAATCGAGGTCTGAACTTTATTTCAAAGGCTCCAAGCTTGACTGCCCACTATGCAATCCTCCCGGTCGCTTCCCGATTATGAACTATGTCTCCAAGTGGGAAAGAAGTGACCACCGAAATTTCTTGCTCTTAAAAATAATACTTGAGCTTCCGCGATGTGAGTAACACAGCATACAGAAGCTTTTGAACTTGTGGGTACCTTATTTTGGAATCGCACAATACTTAGCTGACGAAGTAGACCGGACGTTGTGCCTTCTGGAGGGAGCCCTGCTTGTCCCGTTCGACCACCAGAGTACTGCTTATGACGTGAGTCGTTGCGCCGATGTAGAGTAAGAGGGGCTCCTAGGGCATGGGAGGGACCAACACCGGAGGCGTGGTGAGGAACCTTTTTAAGTCTTCGAAGGCTTCTTGTGCTTCTGCAGTCCACTGGAAATCGTCTTGCCGGCTTAAGAGCCTGAAGAAAGGCATGCCTCTCTCTCCGAGTCGGGAAACAAATCAGCTGAGTGCCACGATGCATCCAGTGAGCTTCTGCACATCCTTCTGACTGGCCGAGGCTTCATCTTGATGATAGCGTTGACCTTCTCTGGATTGGCTTCGATCCCCCGATGGGAGATGATGAATCCGAGTAATTTACCAGACGGGACCCCCAAAACGCACTTCTCGGGATTTAGGTTCATCCGGTATGCCCTTAGGCTCTCGAATGTCTCGGTCAGATCTGTTATAAGATCCCATCTGGATTTTGTTTTTGTGACGACGTCATCAACGTAGGCCACCACGTTGCGTCCGAGCTGAGTGTGAAAAAACCGTTGTATTGTGCGCTGATAAGTTGCGCCAGCGTTTTTTAGCCCGAATGGCATTGTGATATAGCAGAAAGCATCAAAAGGCGTAATAAACGACGTCTTGATGCAGTCTTCCTCCTTCAGACTAATCTGGTGATAGCCCGAGTAGGCGTCCAGAAAACTCAAGAGCTCGCACCCAGCGGTGGAGTCCACCACTTGGTTGATGCGGAGGAGCCCAAAAGGATCCTTGGGACACGCTTTGTTGATGTCAGTGTAGTCGACACACATACGCCATGTCTTGTTCTTTTTCTGCACCAGGACCAGGTTCGCAAGCCACTCGGGATGATACACTTCCTTGATGAACTGTGCTGCTAGCAATTTAGTGATTTCTTCCCGTATGGCGTCCTTCCGATCTGGCGCAAATCTTTGTAGGCGCTGTTTAATTGGCTTCGCCTTTTCGTCGACGTGGAGAGAGTGCTCGATCACCTCCCTCGGAACACCAGGCATGTCCGAAGGCTTCCAAGCGAACACATCCTGGTTTGCCCGGAGGAAAGTGACGAGCGCGTCGTCCTATTTGCTGTCGAGCCCTGTCCCAATCACTGGTCCAACGCTATCTTCTTAGTTTCTTCGGCTGCTTGGATGGATGTTTTGGCTTGCTTCTTGGCGGGGATATCCCTTCCTCCTGAAGGGATGCAACCTCCAGTCCGGTCTTTTCCATCTCGGCAGATGAGTCCAATGCATGCGCCATCTCGCAACTTTCGCTATCGTAGAGTAGGGACTGTTTAACGTCACCAGGGATGGTGATTACACCGTTGGGACCTGGCATCTTTAAGACGAGGTAAGTGTAGTTGGGAGCCGCCATAAATTTGGCAATCCCTGGCATTCCCAAGATGGCATGATATGCCGTCTCGAAATCAGCCACATCAAAACTCAGACTCTTGGTCCGATAATTGTCCTTAGTCCCGAACGTGATGGGCAAAGAGATCTGTCCGAGTGGTACTGCGGACGTCCCGGGGATTACCCCGTGGAAAGGAGATGATCCCTGCCATAGCTCGGAACGAGGAATATTTATTTGGTCTAGGGTCTTGACGAAAAGGACGTTAATCCCGCTCCCACCGTCAACTAGAACGCTCTTCAACTTGCTTCCTCGCACGACCGGGTCTAACACCAGAGGATACCTTCCGGGGCAGGCGATCCGATCCGGGTGGTCCGATCGGTCGAAGGTGATAGGTACCTCGGACCAGCGCAGATACTTTGGAGTCACAGGCATGATGGCGTTGATCTCCCGAGTGGTAAGTTTTTGCTTCCGCTTGGACTCGTACGCATCAGAGCCCCCAAATATGTAGCTGATCTCGCGCTCGGCGTCCTGGTAACCTCCATCGGGCTTCTTGCCTTGACCGCCCTTGGTCGCCGACTGCTTCGAATTTTCGGCGAATTTCTACAGGATAAGGTAGTCTTTGGCAGAGTGTTTTCATCGTGGATGAAAGGGACATACCGAGTCCATAACCTTGTTGTAGTCGTTGTCGTTGGGGGGCTTAGGCCGATTGCGCTCCATATTAGCGACCATCTCGTCCTCCTTGCGCTTTTTGTCCTTGGGCTTGCCCTGTTCGTCGTTTGGCTTCTTCTTTTGGCTCCGTCGTTGCCACCACGATGGCCTCCTCGGCGTTGGCCTCCTGGTCTGCCATTGTGAACATGGCCTTGAGATTACGTGGGGTCCCGAGTCATCTGCCTGATTAGCTCCTCGGATTTGCACCCGGTGAAGAAGGCGTCGATGACCGTTTGCTCCGAAATGTCCCGGATCTCGTTCTTCTTCTTGGTAAAGCGCTTGATGAACTAGCGAAGAGTCTCGTTCTTGCGCCGATGTAGCTGTCCGATCTCCCATCTCCCCGCGGGCCTTTCATAGGTCCCTTGGAAATCGGCGATGAACTGCTCCTGGAGGTCATCCCAAGACTCGATCGAGTTCTCCGGGAGTCCCGTTAGCCAGGTCTGGGCGGTTGGGGTCAAAGCGACTGGCAAATAATTTGCCATGATGTTCTGATCACCTCCTGCCGCGCTGACTGCTAGCGCATAAACCTGCAACCAGTTCTTTGGATTCCTCTCGCCATGGAACTTGTCGATGCCTTTGAGGTTAAAACCATCCGGCCAAACCATTCGGCGGAGATCCGGTGTAAAAGCTCGAATTCCCTCCAACGGTCGTGGCCGCCTCCGCCTCGGGGATCTACTGCGGTGTCCCCGCAGCGGGTCTTGACGACGCCCATAACGGTGGTCGCGCCGACTGGCGGTGCTCTCAGCTTGCTCATCAATGCGCCGGCTGTGATTGCTTCAAGAGTTTCGCTCGCCGTCAGCGCGCTAGCGCCGTTTAGCTTCTATGTCATGACGAAGGTCGTGGCCGGTCGTTTGGCGAGAATTGCCGGCCGCTGAGGCTCGAGCCCTGCTCCGGTTGGGCGTAGATCGGCTGCGAGCCGAAACAGTCGGAGCCGGGCGCGCCTCGTTCTGTTGAATGGCAGCCATCTTCACCATGGGCGTTGCTCGAGCGAGGGTCTGGACGAGCAGCTGCCTTCTGGAAGTTGCGGCGTGATGGTCTCAAGAAGAGTCTTCGAGGCGACGATGTTTGCCTGGGGTGTTGTGTAGACGTCCTGACCCCTTAGCTTCACCGCGCGAAGTTCATTCTGGACGTTGTGGCCACGAGCGCGAAGCTGACGTATGCGGTCTTTGTCCTCCACTCGGCGTGAGTCCGGGTCCTCCGCCCCAGTGGCGGTCTCCTCGTATCCGACTAGTGGAGAGGTCGAGTGATGATCTCCCGCGCCAAGGACGAAGACTTTGCGATAGTTGCGAACCTCAGAACTCTCATCGGACTCAGAGTCAGAGAGAGGCTATCTCGTTCGCTCTGTCCAATGGGTTGGCTAGCGTTGATGACACCCACGAACGTAGCTGGATCTAGTCGGGTTAATCCGACTGGATTGGAAGGTGCGCTCCGCGACTGGTCATCTCCTGTCCAAATCTCAGATGAAAATCGCGCGAAGGTCGCAGCGGAGTTCTCGAGTCCGGAGGGAAATCCAACCAAGGGCGTTAAATTGTCGTCGGGCAAAATAGGATTCATGCCCGTGCGGTCGAGCCCGCCGAGTCCTTTTTCGTCTTCCTCGGGGAGAGGTGCGAGGTTGAACAGCGAGCGGGTCAATCCGCTGAAGGTACTTGCCAAATTCTCCAAGCCAAAGGGTAATGGGTCCCGTTGATCGCGCGTACCTTCTTGTGAAGTGATCTCTCCGGGAGGAGAGAGATGAAGATTGCCAACGCCGTCGGCGATGAAGTCCAGGGTGCCGAAGCGAAGGGATTGCCGTAGCCTCAAGGCGACGTGCGGCGATCTTGAAGAAGCCATCTAGTCTTGAGAGATGTTGAAAGGTTTATGATGGGAATTTTGGAAAGTTTTGAATAAACTGTCCTTTGTACAGAGCTTCGCATTGCATAATTTTCATAGACTTGCGGAGTACAATTGTACTCACGTTTCTTGCTTTTATTTTTCTTTTCCAAAAAGTTTTAGTTGGAGAACCATCCCAGGGGAGCAAGGAGCTCTTCGCAGCAGGGGATTTCGAGGAGTATTGTCGACTGGTGACTAACTGGGGGTCACCGCCGGCAATGAATTTGTACAAGGGGGCGTTAGCAAGAACTAAACTAGATGGTAGCACAAGACCGGGTTTATACAGGTTCAGGCCCTCAGCCGAGGTAATACCCTACTTCCTGTGCTCTGGGATTATGATTGATCAAGGTGCGGGATGCAAGATGACCAAGATGATGGCAATGTATGCGATGTGATGTTTAGGCTATCCTGCCTATTGCCTCTACCCCCTCCTTTTATATAGTGTAGGGGGAGATAGAGTTACAAGGTAGCACGTGATATACGGTACCTAATTCTATTATGCCGTTACATGTCATGCATATGCTAATCTCCTAATTACATGGAGCTAAATCATATCCTCGGGAACTTCCTTGGAGCTCAAAGCGCGCGTAACCCAAGTGGTCTTTATCCCTAATCAGCCGACTTGGGTTGTCCCCCATCTGTTCCCTTATGGGCCTTCTAGAGGATACCCGGGGCCCATATAGTTCACAAGTATAACGAAGCTTAGGATATGTCCTACTACCACCATGCTTGTGGCGTGAAGTTTACGTGTTTAAATAAATCCTATGATTTAAGACCGTACCTTAGCGAGTATGAGTATTTATATTCAGGTTGTTGTGTTATGTGTCGGTCTACGTACTGACTTGGTTGTACTATTTCGGGCTCCAGCCCTATGTATTCGAATTTTAAATAATGGCAAAGTATCTTTATGTTTCGAGACAGTGTGCACTAGTGATAATCCTTGGGACTAGTACGGTAATACACTGAAGGGCACGGTTTTGTCAACCGGGTCCTGACATCACTTATCTTGTTATCATGGGTGACGGCTTATCTATTACCCGTCACTTATAGGCGACATTAGAAACTTACGGGGGCCTCAGGAAGACGAAGATAAGTGACAGGTTGTATATAGACTCATCACGTATTTGTCTAATTAGTGACGGGTGGACACCCGTCATTAATATTGACTCATCAGTGACTCGTCTGGCGTGACGATTGGTTTATCCATCACTATTGTGCGTTGTAACCTGTCATTAATGTGTGGTTTGATGTAGTGTAAAGAAAGAGTATGAAATAACAATGGAAGCAAGGGTGCAAGTGGGAGGCTTCGCGGGCACCCGCATGCCCGCTTGCTTCATTAGAAATATACTATGCCCTATAACCCTTAGTGTATTTTTAATGAAGCAAGCAGACAAGTGGGCGCCCACAAAGCCTCCCACTTGCATCCCTAAATGGAAGTGAGTTACAATTTGCTTGTTCTCCAAAATTGATATACTGCTGATATATTCACTCCACATTATTTCATTGATTATTTATAATTATGCATTTTGTTTTCTTTTATGCATAATCAAGATTCAATTCGAATGGTTCTACAATTTTCTCCCTGGCCATAAAAAAATGCATACATTTTAATTCAGATTTTTTTTCACATAGAACCAAACAAGGTTTATTCCGTATCGGTACACACAAGCATGCCCAATCCCCCAAAAGTTAATCTCACACTTTAGTTCACATTTATAGAAAAACTAAATTACCTGCCTCTTCTGTTCTCAGGCATTGAAATCCTACTTCAGGTTGTTCCTCGGTTCTAGGCTGCACGCCAGCACGTCAGGTCACCAGATGACGTTGAGCGTCTCCCGACGCACGACGTCGTAGGTCGCTTGCTTTCATACTCTTGCACCGTGAACACATGTTTTACCGTTCCAATGCTTTCCTGGTAAATTATTTACTCCCTCCGTTTTTTTTTTACGCCTTTGATTTTTTGATATATCTTTGACCATTCATCTTATTCAAAAAATCAGTGCAAAGATGTAAAAAAAATAAGATATATTGAAAGTACCTCTATTGATAAAACAAATCACAACAAAATAAATGATATTTACAAAAATAATTTGAATAAGACAAATGGTCAAAGGTGTGTCAAAAGTCAAAGGCGTCAAACAAAAAAAAAACGGAGGTAGTACCTTTCTGGTAGTCACATATGGTTATACACACATCACTACAGAATACAGATTATTTTCATCAGCCAGGTACTAACTAGTAAGCATATTTCTAGTCATATGCCTTAAAGATATAAGGTCAAATTCAAATATAAAAATAAAGGAATAAAATATAATCTATTTTTTTACAACATGTAAAAAAATTGTTAGGACACCGATTATAACATGGTGCTATGCTTTTTTTTGTTACGTAGTGTCTATGATTCCATCCACTGAGAAGGACAAAGTCACCCTTCTGACCTAACACCACATCCCACGGTTTCAGGAAGATATGGTGTGGGGCAGAGCAGTAGCGGCGACTTGCGGCGAGCACCAAGACCCGCTGCCTCTGTCATGTCCACCTCGGTGACCCCCTTAGGCAGAGACCAGTTGAAGTGGTAAAGGAGTTGCACAAGTGCAATCTCCAATACAGGGAGTGCATAGGAAATACCCGGGCACATCCTTCGGCCGGCCCCGAAAGGGAGGAACTCGTAGCTACTCCCCATGAAGTCAACAGAGCTATCCTCAAACCGCTCTGGTTTGAATACCTCGGCGTCTTCCCAATATTTTGGATCCCTTCCGATGGCAAAGACATTTACGAGAACACGGGATCTCGCTGGAATTGTATAGCCATCAACGTCACACATGTTGATGCTCTCCCGAGGCACCAAAAGTGGCACGGGTGGGTGCAGTCGAAGTGTCTCCTTAATGACAAATTTCAAGTAGGGGAGACTACAGGTTTGAATGTCGTCTTCCCCGACAACCACCCTGCCACGGAATGCTTCCCGAATCTCACCTTGTAGCTTGTTCATCACCCTTGGGTTCCGTATTAGCTCTGACATGGCCCAATCTAGCGTCGATGCCACCGTGCTAGATCCAGCCGTGAACATGTCGAAAATGACACATTTGATGCTATTCTTGTTGAGATGGAATCCGGCATGGCCTCTCTCCTGCAATCCAATGAGTACATCAACCAAGTTCTCCTCGACAGCCGCCGTGCCACTCTTGGCTTTGTCGTGGCGAGCAGCTTTCCTCTCCTCGATCACCTCCTCCAGTGTGGAGTCCACGGTCTTGTGGACGCCCTCAAGGGCACGTCGCATGCCTGTTGCCGCGGCGAGGACGGGCTGCCAGGTCGGGAACAGGTCCGGGATTTTGAAGCCGCTGGCCAACACCGCCCCAGTCTTGATCGCCGACAGGAAGTCTTGGGCGTTCCTCTGCTTGTTCCCAAACGATGCACGAGAGACGATGCTGATTGTCATATTGTAGATCATCGCCGTCAGGTCCACCGGTGTCGATGGCCCTTTCATGTGGATGTCTTTCACTTGGCTCGTCATCTGCACATGTACACGAGCAGCAAATTAAGCGCATGCACACACATATTACAGGAATACTAGCCGACATTCTGCAGTTCTAACTGTGTAGGTGTTTCATGTATTTAATGTGGTGCTTCATGTGTGTTTCGTTTTATTAGTGTTTCGCGTGGTGCTTGGATATTTTCACACGGTGTTTACATATACTGTTTTAGCGGTATACCGTTCGCTGGTACTCCTGTATATTACTAATTCTTCTCTTGACATGGATATATATTATGCTGGGCAAATCAGCTCAAGATCCAGCTAGTGATCACGTACCTCCTGTTCCCTAATGTGCCGGAAGGAGAGGACACGCTTGGGGCTCAGGATCTCTGCGGAGCAGAGCTGCCGGAGCTTGCGCCAGTAGTCGCCGGACGGGGAGAAGACGATGTCAGCCCAGCCGTAGAGGACGACCTTCCCGGCGAGGAGCTTCGGGCGGGTGGCGAAGTTGGCGTCTTGCGTCCTCAGCACCTCGCGGGCCATATCCCTGGAGGAGACGACCAGGAGCGGCGTCTCGCCGAGCTGGAGCATCAAGAGCGGGCCGTGCACGCCGGCGAGCTCCCTGAGGGCGCGGTGCGGGAGCACGTTCACCAGGTGGTGCATGCTGCCGATCACCGGCAGCTTCCACGGCCCCGGCGGGAGCGTCACCTTCGGCCTGAGCGACATCTTGACGATGACATAGAGGAGAAGGATGGCCGCGACGGAGACCATGAGGAGGAAGCAGTGGTACAAGAGGTCAGCCATGGCTGGCTACGTACGTGGGTGGGTTGCCTTCGCCCTCTTGAGCTGTTGATGAGCTGCGGTGGGTGCATTTATCCACCTGTACGTACATATATATAGTGCAACAGCGGCGCTGCATGTAGTCCTGAGAATTCCAGCACGTCCCGGTCATTACTTTGGGCCATGCCGGGCCGGCACGGACTGCGAAAAGCCAGGCACGGGCTGGGCCGGCCCGAGCACGGTATGTCCAACAAAACAGAGAGATAAATGATTTTTTATAAATTTATATGTTAATCAAATGAAAATGTTGTCTATACAAAAAAAATGCGTCTCGAAATTCTCTACAACTTTCATGTAGAATATAAATTCATCTGAGCAGCGGAAAATCTCGAAAAATGTTAATTACCGAAATGGGTCATGTGGGTTCTAAAACAGCAAACGCATTACATAATTTTTATAAATTCATGTATTTCTCAAATAAAAAAGTTATCTACATAAAAAAGATGCGTCTTCAAATTCTCAACAACTTTCATATAGAAATAAAATTCATCCGAGTATCAAAAACCATTAAAAATAAAAATTACTGACTCATGCCTCAGTTCGGGCCGTGCCGAGCGGCCCGTCGTGCCTGCTTCTCAGGCCTGGCAGGCATGGCCCAAAACATTTCGTGCCGGGCCGTGCTTTGGGCCGACAAAATCGGGACGAGCTCGGACAGGCCTAAAAAAGCCCGGCCCAATTCCCAGTACTAGCTGCATGGGCAGTAGACCTGTTCATGGGCGGCCCAGCCCGGCCCTACTGGTGCATCGGGCCGGGCTCGGGCCTCAGTCAGAAGCCAGGCCGCCGGGCCAGGCTCGGGCCGAAGAAAATAGCGCAGAAAGCCGTGGCCGGACCGGGCTCCCAGGCTTCGTGCCGGGCTTTCGGGCTTCGGGCCGGGTTCGGGCCCAAAACCGAAGCCCGGAGCGTCGGGCCGGGCCGGGCTCGGGCTTGGTCCCGCGGGACCAGGCTTTTCCAAACCCGGCCCGAAACCTGGCCCGGCACGGTGGATGATCAGGTCTAATGGGCAGCTAGCTCCTACAGTCCTGCCTAGCAAAAGTCGTACGTTTGGTTGTTTACTGACTGCGTCTCCTTCAACGTACTTGAAGCGTTCAAATCATTCAAATAAGGTCAACTTGATTGATTTATTGCTCGGTGAAATAAACACGCCATGAAAACTTGATTAAGCAACGACCAAATTTGATTAAGGTCAACTTGACTGATTTATTGCTTTGTGAAATAAACACACAACGACCAAACTTGATTAAGGTCAACTTGACTGATTTAGTGCTTTGTGAAATAAACATCTACCGCAACCAAGAGCGATGCGTACAAAAAATCCCGATAAACAGATCGAACATGTGTATGTACTTATTATTTGAGTGTTCACATATGTGTACTTAATTATATACTTGTTATATATTTGTTGCAATTAAATTTGTTAATTAATTTCATTGATTTAATTTCTGTTAACTGTGAACGATTAATTACATAGGACAATAATATATACTAGAAAACACACATTTATATATTAATTACATTTACTGAAAAGCAGCCGTGGCGCCTGTCCCCCACCCCTACCAGTACCGGTTGAAGACACCTACCGGTACTAGTTGTGGGGCGGGGGAGGCGCAACGTGTGGGCGTACCAGTATCGGTTGGAAACACCAACCGGTACATGTTGGGGGGCTGGGCGACGTGCCACGTGTGCGCTGCGGCGCAGCAGGACATGCATTCAGTACCGGTTCCAAAAACCGGTACTGATGACCCTTACGAGCCGATACTAAATGTCCGTTCTGTACTAGTGTGTTGAGATCAAAATACGAGACTTTGTTGTTGGTGATATATTATGAGATGGTATGAAGGAGGTCTTTAAGATGGATAGGTGACCTTTGGTTTGGCCCTTTTTTTTTATAGGCAAAATTGGTTCTATACTATCGAAAGATCCATAGTTTTGGTTTATACCACTGAAAGAACCTGGTTCACTTTAATACCATCCAAAGCTCCTTTTGTTTCTTTTTTTACCACTCCGTCGGCCTCTTGTTAGTGTCCACGATACCGCCGCTGTGTTCACGTTAATCGCTGCAGTTCGTCTCTCCCGCACGATCTCCTCCCAGGCCTGCTCGTCTTCCTCCCGATCGCCCCAGCGTTGGCTGCCCCCTGCTCCTCTTCCTCCCGGGCGCTGTCCCCTCCTGGCCGCCTGCTCCTCTTCCTCCCGATCGCTGGAACTCCTCCCGTTAGGCTCCCGCTCCCTGCTCGCTCCTTTGTAGCTCGCAGCTCAGCTTGCATGGATGCAGCACCGTACCAAACAAATCGTGTAGCACAAGACAGGAAAAACATAAAGCACGTACTACTTACTTGCATGCATGCAGCACCAATTTTGCCTTTTTTCTATGCTCCGCTCAAGCCGATACATTGAATATAGCCTGCGGTCAAGGCCAGCCCAGCCGCTATTTTTTACTCTCTGTGTGTTTGCTCCCGTGCTCTCAAGTGAAAGACCACCGGCGCCTTAGCATGGTGGAGCTTAACACAAAATTAATTAGAAGGGATTAAACCTATATTAACAAGTTTTGAGTGGATAAAGAGCCAAATATTTTTAAATTTTTTTGTTACCAATAGTAGATTAAAGACCACTGGCGCCTTTGCATCATGGTGGAGCTTGACACAAAATTAATTAGAATGGGTTAAACCTATATTAACACGTTTTGAGTGGCGAAAGAGCCAAATATATTTAATTTTTTTTATTACCAATAGTAGATTTTAAAAAAAAAATTAGGGGGTCAAGGCCCACCTTAGCCCTAAGAAAGCTCGGACCCTGCACCTTTGCATAGTTTCATTTTATTTAATGGCATCGAATGTGAAATTATGCAAAGGCTATGACATGAATTTACAATTTGATTTACAAATAAAATCACATGCATGTTCTCAACCCTCAATTTTAACTTACCTCGAGAGTCGGAATCCCATGCAATACCCCCTGTATCAGTGCACTTAGCCGATACAAGCTTACATCGATTAAACAGGATCCCTGAATATTACATATCAAATTACGCCCTTAGGCGATGTTTAGTAAGGCAGACAACACACGCCTCCGTATACAAAACAATGTCAGAGTTTGCAGCCATAACCCAAATTATGTACTTAAAAGAATCTCCTATCGACTAAGGTCCTGCCAACTGCAGGAGCATCCCCTAAGACTCTTCTGGTCCACCAAAGTCTTGCCTGTCGTCTTCATGGCACTCGTACGGGTCTTCCTCGATTTCCTCATCTAAAGAATGAAAGTAGGTGAGGTCAGTGTCATTCAAAAGCTGGATAGTTAACACTTCCCTTAATGCACATAGTGTTTAGAAGTCATTATTTGGAGGAGAGGTCTATTTTATATGCGTAAAACTAGGTTTATAAGATTTTGAAATCATCTTAACTAGCGTCAACTAGAGTTTGTCTTGTATATATAAATCAGAGGTTTCTTTTCAGCCGTAATAACTTCGTATAGCATACATTATACGAAGTTATACGACTCTCGCTGTGAGATTGCGAGCAGATAAAGTGGTGAAGTGCGGGTGTAAAATGGAGAATTTTGAATTTAGGGATTCGATGAAACCGCTAGATTTTTTGGATACCGGGGTGCGGGGTAGAGGCTTATATAGTGTTTATAAACGTCGTGGTAAACCAAAAAAATTTCGCCTTTTATGAATGTTGTTAATAAGCGCCGTAATGGATAAAAAATTTCTGACATGTGCAAACAACGAGGTAGAGTTTATCCAGTGTTTATACACGTTGTGTGTGACATCCTCTATTTTGTCGTATGTCACTTGTATTTTCGAAAACCCAAAAGTAAATTAAAAGGGAATTGTTATTTACGAAACCCTGTTTTAATTAATTTAAACTAAGGTTTAAGCCAAAACCCTAGAAGACCTTTTAGGAAAATTCTGGAAAAATTCCAGTAATTCTTTGAAGCCATCACCAAGCAACCCTCCAAATTTCATGCCCAAATTCCAAAGCTAGCTCGTGATTCCTTGAAGTTTTGCCGTTCTACCGAGAGCTCGTCAAATCCATCAAATAATGAGGAAACGAGGGAATCTCATCAATAAAATAATGAGCGAACGAGGGAATCTCGTGCTCAAATTTGGAGGGACCTTTTTGAAGACTAATCCGAATTACCCTCCAAAATTCAGCCCAATTCAACAAAGGAAACTCTGTTTTCTTGATAATCAAGCCCGCAGCCTATCTGAATTCTACCCGGATTAGAATTCGAGTCCTAACCCAACACCTCTTTGCCCAAGGCCCAGCGCTGGTCGTCCTTGGCACTATATAAACTCCCCAAGACCCCTGTCCATGTCCCCATCACGAAATCCCTCAAGTCCCAAACCCTAGCCATCAAAAATCCTCCCCACCGAAACCCTTTTCTACAGATATCTCTCTGTTCCTTGCCCAAACTCATGATTAGATGGTTCCATCTTGTAGATCTCGTCGAGGCAATCAAGATGGATACATGAATCGTCCAATTTGGCCATGAAACGGAGGAGATATAGCTCGTCGGAGTTGGGCTGCGCCGCCGCGCCGTCATAGCCGTCGGTCGCCTCGCCGTCCGCGCGCCGCCCTGCATGCCGCGCCAGCCAGCCCCGCATGGCCATCTGTCCAGCCCCTGCCGCCCGCGCGCGCTGCGCTGCCCCATGCCACGTGTCGGCACGGCACTGGCCGACGACGCCGCCCAGTCCGCCGTCACCACGGGTCGCCTCCCCGCTCGCCAGCGCCGCCTCCGCCATGCGTCGCCTTGTGCGTCTGTCGCGTGTCGCTGCGCCGTCGTCTCCCGCCCGCGCGATCCCACGCATCGGCCGCTGCCGCGCCGCCCAATCCCGAGCCGCCGCGCTGCGCCGTGCCAGCCCGGTTCGCTCGGTTCAGCCGGTTTTCCATCTTTTAACCGGTTTAATCTTTTCAACCTTTTCTAATTTGCGTCAAACTTTCAAGAATTGTTTCGGGAGCATCCGAACTCCAAATTAGGTGATTCTAGAGCCATTATTTTCCATAAATCCCCTAGAGTTTTATATATTTTATTGAGCTATATGTTCTGTTGATTGTTTTGCTGTTTCTTGCACATATGCATATACGTATAGATCATCTGTATTCTCGTTGCTCGGGAGGTTTCCAGGAGCCTATCGGAGGAGGATTCCAAGACCCGGAGTACTACCAAGGCAAGATAGTTGCATCTTGCTCTCCCAATTTACAAAACTCACCCGTTTATTGTTTTTATTTATTTTTCTCAAGCATAAAATGATGGGAAGGGTAGAAACCTATTATTCACACTGCGTCATTGACCCTGTGAATTAGCCATTTATTGCTGCCTTATTTTTTATTCCTAGCCTATCCTTGTGCATAGATGGTAGTGCTCGTGGGTTATTAGTTGTTAGGTTATTCATTATTTAATTATTCTTGTGACTTGGTATGATTAGAGATGCTGAGTTATTTTAACCTAATCAACTAAAACCTACGTGGCGTGTGTTGACTAAAGGTGGCAAGTTGGGTGGTTTTGTGGAATGAGGATTGTGTGGAGGTGGTCACCTTGGTCTGAGGACTTTGGACGTGTGCCAATCCAGCCAAAACATACAAGCACAACCATAAGTGCTAGCTTTAGCATGTCGGCCAACATGTGCTAGTCCTGGCTTAGTAGTTAGGGAAAACTGTTAACACACTTTACTTTGAAAAGATTGGGCTGCGGTCCGTTGGCTCAAGAGGGGGACCCGAGTGTCTAAACCTTAGAGGGTGTTAATAGAAGGAACTAATGAATAGCCTTGTATTGTTACTTCGTCTAGGCTCCTAAGGAAGAGCTAAGATGCAAAAGTACCACTCGGCTTATGGGTAAAGTGTGCTACACTCTGCAGAGTTAAAACTATCATGATAGCCGTTCCCACGGTTTTGGGAGGGGAGGTCGGCTGTACATGGTAGTCTCATGTGTTTAATAATAACCTGATGGAATGGTTTTGGTTTTGAGTATTCGAGGCTTGTGCAGTTTTGTAGAGGGGCTTTCGAAGCCGAGCTCTATTTGTTACCTTGGGAATTCACTCATCTTTATTAATTGTTCAAGAAATGATCTTACGACACTTTGATTAGTATTGACTAGAATAGGTGTTTATGCAAATTAACCACCCTGGTCTTGTTAAACCCATGCATTCATATATAAGGATTCTTGCTGGTAGCCGTGTACTCACTGTCGACTGGTGACTAACTAGGAGGTCACCGCCAGCAATGATTATATATGGGGCGATGCACAAGATCCAAACTCGATGGTAGCACAAGACAGGGATTTATACAGGTTCAGGCCCTCATGGCGGAGGTAATACCCTACGTCCTGTGCTCTGCGATTATATGGGGTATATTGTATAAGATGATCAGGAGATGTCTCTTCATGGATGGGTGTGGAGATGATGATGAACCCCTGGGAGACGATCAAGATGTAGATGTGTGATTCTCTAGATGAAGATGCCGAACCAGGGGGTTCCCTGCCTGCCTTATATAGTGGGGGGCAGGGTTACAAGATAGAGTCCTGGTCGGTTACGAGGTAGGATTCCTATCTCTATCCTCTAGTAGTTATCCGGGATTACAAGTATATCTTCCCTATTAATTAGGAATAGGCTTCTATCTTTATGTCTTTCCTTGCCGGTCAAGCCTTCTAGAGTCCGAGTGGTACACGTCCTCATCCACCGACTTGGTCCATCCCCTGTCGGGTGGTCTTTTAGGCCCGCCGTGTGATACCCGGGGTCTATGTTATCCACAAGCGGCTTCCTCCGCCTTCTCTTTCTCTTCCTGGCTATGGAGGTAGAGCTCCTCATACTTGTGCACCTCCCAGCGCGCTTGCTCCAGCTCTTCGGGGTCTACCCGCAGTGTAGCATCCCTCTCGGCCCACAAGGCCCTGTAGGATTCATTCGTATAACTTCGTATAATGTATGCTATACGAAGTTATTACGATTTTTTACCATCTGGTACCTATACTCGTAGAGTAAAGCTTGGCCCAACATGGAGCATACCATCTGGATAGGGTTTGGCCCAATGATACCTGTATCTGGCTGGTGCGGTAACACAGCTAGTGTCCCAACATGGGGCATACCATTGTTGTCAGCCAGGCGGTACCTGTATCCCACTGTAGCGGAATACAGCTAGCGACCCCACCACGGGGCGTACCTTAAGGAAAGAGTTTAGCCGTATGGTATCCATACCCGGGTAGCGGTGTACAGCATTGGCCCCAACTGGAGCGTACCATCGAAACTCAATCCCGACATCACCAGTATCTGATCCTGAGATGCAGTGACCAACTAGTGACCCAACATGGGGTATACCAAGAGATGGGTAATTTTTTGTAGCTCTGCCGGTGATATGCCCTCAAAGAGGTGCACCGAGGCTGAATTTGGCTTAGCCCGGCTGCGCTTATAGCCACTGGTTGTGACGCGCAGCTGGAAGGCCGTGGTTAGCGCTCAGGGCGCAGGGTGGCTCATGGCCAGAGGCGTAAGCGTATAGCCGTACCAAAGATGGTGTAGACGTATAGCCGTACCGAAGTTGGCGTGGGCGTATAGCTGTGCCATGGACTTGAACACTCGTGGCACGGGCGTAGGCTTGTAGCCTTGCCGGGTGCTCGCCGAGCTATAGATTTGGACGGTCAAGGCGAGGGCATAGGCTTGTAGCCGTGCCGGGCGCTCGCCGAGCCGTAGTTGTAGCTCATTGCGCATGTCCTTCTTACTCGTGTACGGAGTCGCAGAAGGTACTCGATGAGGTAAAAACCCATGAACTCCTATAGCATGTACATGTAGAGTTTAGGCAGTGTCTTGATGAAAAAAACAATCAATTGAATGGAAGATCCGACTGCTTTATTTACGTAGTTTTTATGCTTTTGCTACTTTTCTTTTTTCATCTTAAATTCTTCCAACTAATCTTCCTTTTGTAATGCACTCAGCCCGACTAGTCTAGCCCCCGGGCGTCGAAAATTGGCTCATGGCTTTTTTCCCAGGCACACGTATCGAGTGACTAGAGTTTGCCGTTAGTGGGTCAGAGCTTCACTACTCGAAAAAACCACTCGGATTCATTTGCGATCATGAAGAGAAAGCAAAAAAAAGAGTGCACGCAAGTGCACCTATTAGGTGTAGCCCCGACTTACTGCTTAGTTGGAGACCAACTAAGTAGCAAGTCAAGAAACAACTTAGGTTTAATGAGAAAAGATTATGGTAATGAGAACTTAGCTCTGATGTAGGCGTAGGCGTGTAGCCGCGCCGTAGACTTGGACGCTCGTGGCGCTGGCGTAGGCGTGTAGCCGAGTGGCGTGTCGCCGAGCCGCAGACTTGGGCGCTCGTGGCGCTGGCATAGGCGTGTAGCCCAGTGGCATGTCGCCGAGCCGTTGATTTGAAGCTACAGGCATGCAGCCGTACCGGGCGCACGTGGCGTGCGATGGCATACAGCCGAGCTAAAAACTTGGACGCTTGTGGCGCGGGCGTAGGCGTAGGCGTGTCGCTGACTAGCATGTCACCGAGCCGTAGATTTGAAGCTGCAGGCGTGTAGCCGTACCGGGCGCTCGTGGCGCGATGGCGTACAGCCGAGCTGAATACATCGACGCTCGTGGCGCGGGCGTAGGCGTGTCACTGAGTAGCGTGCCGCCGTGCCGTAGACTTGGGCGCTCGTGGCGCTAGCGTAGGCGTATAGCCGAGTGGCTTGTCGTCGAGCCGTAGACTTGAAGCTACAGGCGTGCAGCCGTACCGGGCGCTCGTGGCGCGCGATGGCTTGCAGCTGAGCTGAAAACTGGGACGCTCGTGGCGCGGGCATAGGCGTGTCGCTGAGTAGCGTGTCGCCGAGCCGTAGACTTCGAGGCGCTCGTGGCGCTGGCGTAGGCGTGTAGCCGAGTGGCTTGTCGCCGAGCCGCAGATTTGAAGCTGCAGGCTTGTAGCCGTACCGGGCGCTCGTGGCGCGTGATGGCGTGCAGCCGAACTGAAAACTGGGACGCTCGTGGCGCGGGCGTAGGTGTGTCGCTGAGTAGCGTGTCGCCGAGCCGTAGACTTGAGGCGCTCGTGGCACTGGCGTAGGCGTGTAGCCGAGTGACTTATCGCTGAGCCGTAGATTTGAAGCTGCAGGCGTGTAGCCGTACCGGGCGCTCGCGGCGCGCGATGCCGTACAGCCGAGCTGAATACTTGGGCCCTCGTGACGCGGGAGTAGGCGTGTGACCGAGCCGTAGACTTGTGCGCTCGTGGCGCTGGCGTAGGCGTGTAGCCGAGTGACTTATCGCCGAGCCGTAGATTTGTAGCTACAGGCGTGTAGCCGTACCGGGCGCTCGTGGCTCGCGGTGGCGTTCAGCCGAGCTATAGACCATGGAGGCGTAGGCACGTTGCCGATTAGAGAAAATAGTCGTTCAGATCTCGATCAACACCGAGTGGCATACGTCGTGGTCGGCGACGAACAACACGTGCTCGCTGAGGTCTCGCCCGTGGTCGACGGAGTTAGCCGTAGTCGTAAATGATCTCCATGCGGGTGGTGTAGCTTGGCAAAAGTCGATGAAAGTCCTCGCTGGTCTTCAACGTCCCACGAGATGTGGCACGATCAATCGTCACACCGTAGCCGGCACCGACGAGCTTTACGAGCTCGCCAAAATTCACGACCTCTCTACGCAGACTGCCTTGAAAAAGGCGTCACGGTCGCATCCGAAGTCGGATTTAGGCGTTCTTGGATTCGTTGGAAAGATAACGAGATAAGCTTTCCAACGCATCTTATTTCACCCAGAAACTCATTCTGTGTCAGCGGGAATTTGCAACACAATTTCTGTCCAGAATCTGAATGGGAACCGATCGCATCTTCTCACGTTCGTCTCGCGGTTGATGTAGCCGGCATCGCACGATGGACTCCATGATCGTCGAGTCCGAGTGGTTTGCTGCTGATGACGGTCACCACCCGAGATTTGTTGTCCATCGGGACCTCACCGTATCCGAGTCGGGAATTAAGCCCCCGGTGCGCTACTCGTCGGTAGGCGGCGGCGGCATTCCCCAACACGACCGGGAGTCCGAGTGAAGCGCTGTTGAATTCATTCCATGGATTGGATCATGTCCAAACCTGCGAAAGTATTGCAGAAGTCCTTGATTGAGTTCTCACCGTATCCAAGTCGAGAATTGAGCCCCCGGCGCACCACTCGGGAGTAGGTGGCGGCGGCTTTCCTCGACCCGAACGGGAGTCCAGACGAAGCGATGTCGATGTTCTCCTCAGACTAGATCGGATCCAAGTCCGGGAGAAGTGTTGGTCGTTGATTGTCTTGAGTAGCTCCTTTCTGATCTCAATGTCCTTGGAGGTGTGGCACGGCATACCCGCATGCCGTAACCTCCGCAGATGAGTTTTATGAGCTCGCGGACATTTGCGACCATCCCGCACAGCCTGCCTTCAAACGGATGTCCCGGACACATCCGGACTCCGTCTTCGGGGTTCTTGGGCTTCACGGAAAGATGACGAAATTATCCTTCCAACGCATCCAGTCTCATCCTAAAATTCCTTCTGGATCAGTGGGAATTAAAGAAACAAGATGACGTCCAGAATCCGAGAAGTGGAGTTCGCCGAAGTCGTTGATGACGCAGTCGGCTCCGGGGGCGGAGACGATGGCGACACTGTTGATCGATGCCATCGAGCTTGACGAAGATTTTTATACGGCGACGGCTCGAAAACAGATTCTGGACGTCATCTTGTTTCTTCAATTCCCGTTGATCCAGAAGGAATTTCGAGATGAGACTGGATGCGTTTGAAAGATAATTTCGTCACCTTTCCGTGAAGCCCAAGAAAGCCCAAAACGGAGTTCAGATACGTCCGGGACATCCGTTTGAAGGCAGACTACGCGGAAAGATCACGAATCTCAGCAAGCTCGTAAAACCCATCTGCGGAGGATGCGGCATGCGGATAGGCCGTGGTACACTTCCAAGGACATCAAGGATCAGCAAGGAGCTTCTTCAAACAATCGACGACCAACACTTCTTCCGGACTTGGATCCGATCTAGTCTGAGGAGAACATCGACGTCGATTCGTCTGGACTCCCGTTCGGGTCAAGGAACGCCGACGCCTTCTACTCCCGAGTGGTGCGCCGGGGGCTCAATTCTCGACTCGGATATGGTTAGAACTCAACCAAGGACTTCTAAAACACTTTCGCGGGTTCGGACATGATCCAATCCGTGGGAGGAATTTAACGGTGCTTCATTCGGACTCCCGGTCGTGTTGGGGAACGCCGTCGCCGCCTACCGACGAGTAGTGCGCCGGGGGCTTAATTCCCGACTCGGATACGGTGAGGTCCCGATGGAGAACGAATCCCGGGTGGTGACCATCATCAGCAGCAAATCACTCGGACTCGACGATGATGGTGTCCATTATGCCACACCGGCTTCATCAACCACAAGGCGAGCGTGAGAAGAAGATGCGATCTGTTCCATTCAGATTCTGGACGGAACTTGTATCACTATTTCCCGCTGACTCAATAGGAGTTCTGGGGTAATATAAGATGTGTTGGAAATCTTATCTCGTTATCTTTCCAACGAATCCAAGAACACCTAATTCCGACTTCGGATGCGACCGTGACGCTTTTGTCAACGCAGTCTGCGCAGAGAGGTCGCCAATTTCGGCGAGCTCGTAAAGCTCGTCGGTGCCGGCTACGGCGTGAGGATTGATCGTGCCACATCTCGTGGGACGTTGAAGACCAGTGAGGACGTTCATCGAACTTCGTCAAGCTACACCAACCGCATGGAGATCATGTACGACTACGGTCAACTCCGTCGACCATGGGCGAGACCTCGGCGAGCATGTGCTGTTCGTCGCTGACCACGACATGTACCACTCGGTGTTGATCGAGATCTGAACGACTACTTCCTCTACTCGGCTACGCGCCTATGCCTCCAAGGTCTATAGCTCGGCTGTACGCCATCGCGCGCCACGAGCGCCCGGTACGGCTGCATGCCTGTAGCTTCAAATCTACGGCTCGGCGACAAGCCACTCGGCTACACGCCTACGCCAGCGCCACGAGCGTCCAAGTCTACGGCTCGGCGACACGCTGCTCAGCGACACGCCTACGCCCGCGCCGCGAGCGTCCAAGTTTTTAGCTCGGCTGTACGCCATCGCGCGCCGCGAGCGCCCGGTACGGCTGTATGCCTGCAGCTTCAAATTTACGGCTCGGCTAGGAATTCTTTGCTTTCACCTTTCCTACTCATCTTCTAAATTTCATCCTATCCTTGCCTATTCTTCCATCTTACAAAGTTTTATTCTATCCACCCCATAATTCAAAAGTGTGGTCAATACACCAAATTTGTTCGAAAAGAAGTATTGCTTCCAACACCAACATCGAAGAAACAGAGACCGTCGTTGAAGGAAAGAAGAACCGAAAGTCTACTTCATGAAGATGAAGAACCGTCACTTTCAAAAGATTAAGTGTTAAAGGTCGTATAAAAAAAATATATATATTGTTATTTTTGTGTGGAGTATACCGTATCAAATTTTGGCTTCCTATGTGAGATGCGGATATTCATTAACTAGGTTAATAGTGGTATCTAGTTATTTAGTAGTAAATTGTTTGGTGTATTGTTTTGCCTTTAATTTATGCAACGACAAGAAGATTGAAGGAAGATGATGCAGGACCCGACACTACAAACATAGACTGAAGGAAGACGATGTACGAGGATCGAGGTAAGTTGAAAAATGTTTTTGAAAAAGAAGAAGAAGAAGGATTTTACAAAAAAGAAAAAAACTTGTGCGGCACAGTATTTGTTTTTCCTTTTCGTACAGTCCGTACACTTTCAAAAAATTTTTTGTTTTATTTGGTTTTAAAAAGAGAGTAGTCTTCACTAAATAAACTTTAGTACTTCCTATATATGGAGAATAAATAGCTGATAATGACAGCGATAATATAACAACTAATTTATTGTCTGTGGTTGTAACCTATGCTTGAGTTGGGTTTAATTGAAACATGCTTTCTTTAGCATGTGGAGTGTTGCTTCTTATTTGAATCTTTGATTGGAGTGATGAAAAGCGTTTATAAAACTATTATATTCTAAAGGATGTCGCATACCGGTTAGTCTTCTTTCCTATTTTTTCTGTCCCAGTAGATGGCCAGAGGTCGTGGAAGTGAAGCTCGTGGCAGAGGAAGATGCCGTGGAAGGGGTAGAGGTCGTGGACGTGCAGTTCAGCCGTTATCCATCAATCTGCAAGAGGACCTGGATCAGCCAGCCAACCAGGAGAATGTAGCAGCCCAGGGTGGTCAAGCTAATGACTAGGGGCAAGTCAACCAAGCAGGACCAATCAATGTCGCTGCTCAAGATCCGCAGTCGTAGCCTCAGCAGCAGCAGCAGCCGTCCCGCCACCCCCGTCGCCGGCAGGGCCCACGCATGATGCTGTGATTCTCCAAGCTTTGCATCTGATTGTGGATCATCTGATCCAACCGCCGCCGCAGCCGATGCCAATGCCATGTTTGCCGCAGTCTAAGTTCAGAGAGTTCATGGGGACTCGGCCACCGGAGTTTTCAGGCCGTGGAGACCCAATAGAAGCTGAAGATTGGATAAAGACTATGGAGAATAAGCTCTATCTGGCCAATTGTGATGATTTTGAGAGCGTGCAGTACGCTGCTCATATGTTGAAGGGGAATGCTGTCCATTGGTGGGAGAATTATTATGCCACCAACCCAAACAATTTGAACATGGGACGGGATGACTTTGTTGCTGTCTTCAAGAACCATCATGTTCCGACGAGCATCCAAGGGGAAAAGAAGCGCGAGTTCGAGGGACTGCGCCAGAATAACAGATCCATTGATCCGTATATCAGCAAGTTCATCGAGTTGTCTCGATATGCGCCAGATATTGTGGCTACTAAAAAGGCAAACGTCTGGAGGTTCACTGAAGGACTTGACACTTGGTATGGTGTGCAGCTAAAGCTGTTTCGATGTGCGACCTTTGATGATGTGACTGAAAGGGTTCATATCCTAGAGGAAGCCCAGCGCAAGCATAATGATGAGAAGAAGAGGAAGTTCACTTCTCAGCAGTCTAGCAGCAATTCAAGGCCTCGGACTCATCAAGCTCCAAGTTTGGGCAGAATCAGAATCAGCCGAGGCAGTTTCAGAGCTTGGGTTTCAAGCAGTCGTTCGCTCCACAGCAGGGAGGTAATTTTCAACAAGTTCGCCAGCCGCAGCAAGCTGGAGGCCAAGTGCAGAATCAAGCCAAGACTCCTATTGCTGGTGTGAATTGTTACAAGTGCCATCAACAGGGCCATTTATCGTACGACTGTCCGTTGAATAAGGGAGGCCAACCTCAGCAGAGCCAAGGAGGGACGCCTGCTCGCCAGCCGCAGCAAGGGCAGAATCGTGAGAGTACATTCAAGACACCCCAAGGAAGTGGACGTGTTAACCACGTCACGACTGAAGAAGTGCGGAATGTTCAAGACGTCGTTCTCGACACGTTCTTGGCAAACTCAATCCCTGATTCTGTTTTATTTGATTCGGAAGCGTCGCATTAATTTACTGCCAAAGAGAGGTTGTTGTTGTTAATGGTTGGAGGGTAGTACCCCTTAGGCAGTCTTTACTTGTTCAATCGCCTGGTGGGACTATGAATGCTAATGTGGGATGTCCGAATGTGGATCTGGACATTGGAGGTTTTAAGTTTCCCATTAATTTGGTTATGATTGATTCCAAAGGTATCCAAGTGATTTTGGGAATGGATTGGTTGAGTAAGTATAAGGTTAAGATTGATTGCGCTGATAGATCAGTAACCCTTACTTTCGGGGATAAAATCACGACCCATTACCATGGCCCACTTCCTGACGGCCCAATCGAACAGCCTCCTAGGGCCCAGTTCCCTGGAAGGTTCTATCAGGCCCATGTGCACTGTACCGAACAGCCTCCTGATCGGTGTGATCCGTGGAGCCCAAAACTTCGTGTTTGAGTCCGACTCAAACAAGAGTTCTGCACGGCTACGTGAAGACCTGGACGTGGTTTCCCGGATTGGAGCAGACGTCGTGATCCCCAAGAATTGTAGTATGCCTTATCTACCTCGGGATATGTTTGGCCATGTATCGAGTTCGTTACAGACTCGTGGTCTGCCCGGCCCGATTATCCCTCGGTAGATCGGTTGTTCAACACTATATAAGCAACGCCCCTACGGCGTGTAGAGGGGCCGATCCACCGAAGATTAGCTCGACTTCAAGCCAGGATCGCATCTTACTTCCTGTACACACATAATCTCGCCGCGACCTATTCGTCTCGTCGGGTTCCACCTTGTAATACTCTTTGATATAAAGAAAGGCTGGACGTAGGGCTATTATCTCTTCTGAGAGGCCTGAACCAGGATAAAAACCCTGTCTCCCTGTTGCTCGTTGATTGTTGTTCGTCTTGCTCGGCAAGTCTTCTATCTTCCTTTCTCAAGAACCTTAGTTGACTTGGGACCGATATCCCAACCGTCGACAGTTGGCGCCGTCCGTGGGGATAGTAGACCGAGCCTGTTCATGCATGTCGAACTCCTTCAGCGACTAGGAAAATCTTCGTGAGGGCTATGACTCAGAAGGACAGGATGTCTCCTCCCATGTTAGATCGGATCGATCCTTTCGATCTCGATCGCTTTCCAGATCCGAGACAGAACTCTCCGGTTATGTTTCGGAGATGGTCTTAGATCAAGCTCCCGTCAAACCGACGATCTTTATGCTGGTTTAGATCTTTCGGATTGCAGGGCTATGTCGGTCGATTCCTCCCGTAGTGACACAGTGATGATGCCGTCTAGCGTGCCAACACTCGGCCGTCGTAGCGTCAACATGGCCGGCTCAGGGACTTCGCAAGATCCTGCACGGGCCGTGGTGGCCAATGAGATCGGGCAGTCAAATTCTTCCCGGCACCAAGATGAGGCTGCACTGGCTGCCCACGGACATGATGTTGTTCGCCAAAGCCTAGGCGCCTCCATTAATCAAACCTTGGCGCAGATCCGCGATCAGCGAAGCGACAGCATCGCGACCAGCCCCGCGTGTCTCCGCCGAGTCCCCCGGCAGAAGCTCCACCTGCTCGGGTTGAATCCCCGCGTGACCAGACCCGGTCGGGCGAGAAGCGGATGCCTCAGGGATCCTAGGACCCCTTGAGCAGAGTCGGCAACGACTTCAAGCCTTAGCAACGGTGCTCAGATCCACCAACCAGGCTGACCTCGCCTGCATGGGCGACGCTGTTTCTTCTCACCTAGAGCGACTGGCTGAAGGCCTTAAGTCCATAGGTGAAGTTAACAGCTCCTCCAGGAAGCGCAGTCAGCCTGCCCAGAATGACTCGGACAGCCCCGTTCGATCGCGTGACCCTCGTCACTGCCAAAGGATTACTGTCCACGAGCACGCTACCCGTGGCCGACGACGCTAGCCAAGTCCCCGTGGTCGCCGCGACCACGGAGGAAAGCGAGCGCGCGACGATCATGGACGATTCCCTCGGGAGGAGCGCACAGTTGCTACCACGAGGAAGGAGCGCGGAGGATTATCCCGGAGAGAGTTTCTCTAGGTTGAGTCTTCCCGTTCAGCAAGAGTTCCTCTGCGCAACAGGACCAACGTATTTTCAAGGCTAGGTTCTGCCGGGGAAGGTGGTCGGGCATACAGCCTAGGGTGCAAGGCTTTCTCTGATGAGCTTCGCGCTGTCAGATGGCCTTCCAAGTTCAAACCTGGTCATGTGGAGAGGTACAATGGGACCCAAAACCCAGAAGAGTTCCTTTCCATCTATGCTACAGCCATCATGGCAGCTGGAGGCGATGAGCTAGTTATGGCCAATTACCTTTCGACTGTCCTTGAAGGCTCTGCTCGGACGTGGCTGTTCAATCAGCAGGAAGGCTCCATCCATTCTTGGGACCAACTTTGTGACACTCGGATCGTCAATTTCCAGAGCTGTTACGTGCGTATGGGCAAGGAGGATGATCTGCACTAGATGATCCAGATGAACGGGGAGACCCTTCGCAACTTCGTAAAGCGTTTCACTAAGATCCGCAACAGGATCCGAACATCTCGGATGAATCTGTTGTCCGCGCTTTCAAAAAAGGGTCCGCGACGAGCGGCTCACCCAGGATCTTGAGATCAATGAGACCTGGACCGCCAATGATCTGTTCAAGGCGGCTGACCGCTATGCCAATGCGGCAGAGCGTGTTCAGTATAAGAAGGCGTTCGACAAGGGCGAGCTGCCCGCCCAGCCTGGTGTAGAGGAGAAGAAGAAGAGCAGCAACAATCCTGGTGACAAGAAGTCCTAGAAGAAAAAGAACAAGGGTGCGCAGGATAACACCGTTGCTGGTATAGATCGCGCACCTCCTCCCAAGGATGGGCAGAAGAAGCCCAACAATAACTACAAGGCAAGAAGCCCGCCCAGGGAGGGAACCAAGTCAAGAAAGGTCCCAGTGACCGATACTGCCAATTTCATCAGAATTACGGCCATGATATACGCCATTGCAGAACCTAGGCTGCGAAGCTCGAGGATTTCTATAACGGCAAAGGCCCAATGCCCACCCTCCCTGAAAAGGGTGATGCCGGCAAGGCCAATCGCCAAACCGATGATGGTGATCGGGACGATGAGGATGACTATCCTGAGCCCGTGAACCACATAGCCGTTATCTTTGGCCGTTCCTCGGCTTATCCCTCTCGCCGCAGCCTCAAGGAAGCTGCTCGGTAGGTCCACAACGTTGAGAAGGGCAAAACCACAGCCCGAGTCAATGAAGTGGACCGAGATTTCCATCTCCTTCTCTAAGGAAGATTGCCCCACTGGTATGACCAAGCCACAGCGTCTTCCGCTGGTGGTCGCTCCGACCATCAGCAACGCCAGAGTCGGGCGTGTCCTGATCGATGGCGGGACGCTGGACTTGCTTTCAGCAAAAGTATGGGATGAGATGCAGATTCCTCGCTCTAAGCTTAAAGAGGTCGCGATGCCTTTCTATGGAATTGGAAGCTGTTCGACCGCTGGGGCAGATTGTTCTGCCCGTCACCTTCGGCAGTCCAAGCAACTTCCGGACAGAGTTGATCACGTTCGATGTGGTCGACTTTCCATCTGCATACAATGCGATCCTAGGCCGGCCATCTCTCGGAAAGTTCATGGCTGTGTCCCACCATGCATATCACTTCGTGAAGATTCCGGGCCCTAACGGCGTGATCACGGTCAAGGGCAACTACAAGGCTGCTCTAGATTGCGACGAGCAGTCCCTTGCCCTGGTCGATCAACGCTGCTCTAGATTGCGACGAGCAGTCCCTTGCCCTGGTTGACCAGCTTCCACCGCGTGGTCCCGAAGTTCCGCAGACCAAGTCTGCCCGCCCGAAGGTTTCTGTCCAGCCAGGGGGAGGGACTAAGGAAGTTCCGCTGTCTCTTTACGATCCTTCCAAGACAGTTCATTTGGGAGCCAATCTGGACCCCAAATAGGAAATCGAGCTCATTGCTTTCCTCCGAGCTAATGCAGACGTAGGAGCCGTCTGACATGCCCGGGGTCCCAAGGGAGGTTATCGAGCACAAACTGGCGGTCCGACCGGACAAAAAGCCTGTTCGCCAGAAGCTTTGTCGCTTTTCGAATTTCAAGCAGGGGATCATTAAAGATCAGCTTGATAAGCTGCTCGCTGCTGGGTTCATCCACGAGGTTGATCACACCGAGTGGCTGGCCAACCCCGTGATTGTAAAGAAGAAAGGCGGCAAGTGGAGGATGTGTGTTGACCACGCAGATTTGAACGCGGCTTGTCCTGAAGACAATTTCCCGCTGCCTCGCGTAGACCAGCTGGTCGACGCGATTGCGGATGCCCAGCTTTTGAGTTTTTGGATGCTTACTCCGGTTATCACCAAATAAGCATCTCCCCCGAGGATGAAGAGAAAACTGCCTTCATCACCCCCTTTGGCAATTTCTGCTATACGACCATGACTTTCGATCTACGCAATGCTGGTGCCACCTTCCAACGCTTAATGGAGAAGACTTTCCCAGAACAGCGCGGAAGGAACCTGGAGGTCTATGTCGACGACATATTTGTAAAGAGCAAGTATGCTCCGGATCATGTAAAAGACCTGGCCGAGACTTTTCAAAATCTCACCAGGCATAGAATTAAATTAAATCCAGAGAAGTATACCTTTGGTGTTCGATCTGACATGCTGCTCGGCTATGTTATAGGTTCGCAAGGAATTTCTGCTAACCCTGAAAAAATCGAGGCCATTGAAAACATGATGGCTCCGATCACCATTAAGGAGGTCCAGAGCCTCACCAGGCGGATGGCTGCTTTGAGCAGGTTTATTTCCCGTCAAGACGAACGTGGGCTGCCCTTCTTTGAGGCCCTGCGCAGGCACAATGGTTTCGAGTGGACAGAGGAGGTTGATAGATCTTTCCAAGATCTATAGCAATACCTGTCCAACCCACCTGTCTTGACTACCCTGCGACAGGCGAACAGCTTTTGTTGTACCATCGCTACACGCCACAAGCGGTGAGCGCAGTATTGAAGGTGGAAAGGGAAGGCATCCAGCGGCCAATCTATTACGTGAGTGAGGTGCTTCATGGATCAAAGGAGCGTTACCCTGAGGTCCAAAAGTTGCTCTACGCCTTGCTCATGTCCTCTAGGAAGCTTCGGTATTATTTCCAGGCGCATCAAATACTAGTCCCGACCAAGTTCCCTCTAGGAGAAATCCTACGGAACAAGGAAGCTGGCGGACGTATAGCTAAGTGGGCAACGGAGTTAGCGGAATTTAACATTCTGTTTGCTGCCCGAACTGCTATTAAATCCCAGGTCCTGGCTGACTTTGTCGCTGAATGGACTTAAATCCCAGGAAGCTCCCGAGCAACCTGAAGAAACACCCTGGACCATGTTTTTTGATGGCTCGCGCACTGGAAACTCAGGGGCTGGTTTTGTTCTCATGTCCCCTCAAGGAGAGCAACTCCAGTATTCTATCCAACTACACTTTGCGGTGACTAATAACGCCGTGGAGTATGAGGTTCTCCTCGTAGGACTAAGAGCGTGCAAGTCGCTCGGCGTCCAACGGCTAACTGTGAAGGGAGATTCACAGCTGGTCATCAATCAGGTAAACAAGGAGTATTAGTGCTGCGATGACTTAATGGCGCGATACCTGGTTGAAGTGAGGAAGTTGGAGCGGCACTTTCGATTTTTCGAGGTGCTCTTCGTGCCCAGGAAGGACAACTTCTTGGCCGACCAGCTGTCCAAGTATGGATCCTCACGCGAACCTGCTCCGGCAGGGGTGCTCGTCGAGTACCTTTACAAGCCCTCAATCGCGTCTCCGGACGAGGCAACAGAGACAGGTGGTGCTGTCTCCGTTATCGAGCAGGCTGCGGATTGGACAACGCCATTTGTCCGCTATCTTGCAGATGGGACCCTGCCCGACGACGAAGCCGAGCGTTCCCGGCTTATAAGGCGTGCTGCCCCATACAAGCTTATGGGCGGCATCCTTTACCGCCGAGGTGCCCTAGGAGTTCTCTCCAAGTGCATCTCGCAGCAGGAGGGTGTGTTCCTTCTTAGGGACATGCACGAGGGCGCCTGTGGCAACCACGCCTCCTTCAGGACTCTGGTCGGCAAAGCGTTTCGCATGGGATATTACTGGCCCACAGCGTTACAAGATGCCCGGGACATCGTGACTAAATGCAAGGCTTGCCAATTTCACGCCCGGAAGGCACACAAGCCCGCCCAAGAGCTCCAAACAATCCCCCCATCTTGGCCTTTTTCCACATGGGGCCTGGATCTGCTCGGCCCATTCCCTAAGGGGTACAAGGGCTACACACACTTGCTCGTCGCCGTCGATACTTTCACAAAGTGGATTGAGGCAGAGCCTGTGTCTTCTCTTCACGCCAAAACGGCTGTTCGCTTTTTCAAAAGCAACGTGGTCACGCGCTTTGGGATCCCCCACAAGCTGATTACGGATAACGGTACCCAGTTCCGAAGCGAGCTATTCCAGGAATACTGCGAACAGCTGGGCACCAAGGTCTGTTTCGCCTCTGTGGCACATCCACAGAGCAATGGAGCAGTCGAGCGAGCTAACGGACAGATAGTCCAGGGTATCAAACGGCGGGTATTTGCTGCTCTCAGCGAGCACAACAAAGCCTGGGTTGACGAAGTCCCTTCCGTCCTCTGGGCAGTTCGCACTACGACCAGCCGGGCAACCGGGGAAACTCCTTTCCAATTGGTCTACGGTGCAGAAGCCATCCTGCCCGCCGAAGTAACTCATGTAGTTGACCATCTAATTTTTGCATGCAGTGCTAGTAAGAACCTTCTGGGAACAGGAGAAAGTAAATGAAGCAGTTGAAGCAGTTAAGGACATGGAACAAAGAGGTGTGGTTGGAGCTCCAAGTGTTTACTATGAACTGGCTTGCTGTCTCTGCAATAAAGGAAGGTGGAAAGATGCTATATTACAGGTTTGTGAGTAGTTATAAATATTCATGTCTTGAAATATACTGCTGCCATCTTTTCAGTCTAACAAGTCAATTATAAACATTGTTTATTGCAGCCGTGCCATTTATGTTATTTCAGTTTGTATTCTGATTTATGATGCGACTAACGGTGCTGATCGTGTTTACTACCGTCGCCACATCTGAAAAGGGACTTGAGGGTCAGGTCAAGTAACCAGTTTGTTAGCTAGTCGGTTTGTTAGTTTTGCATTTCCTAAGTTAGTGGATCTGACTGCAGCTGTTGGCAGCCGATCCTGGCTTGTGTGCGTGTGTGTGGGTGATCTGTGATCCCGTTTCTTAGGAGTTTGTTACTGTTTGAGTATGGGAATAAAAGAGGAAGAAAGCAGGAAGAAAAGGCACGTTTTTAGTGCCACCAAAACCCAGTTCTAAGGCGCTGCCGTCGATAACCGGCCGGTGGCGCCGTTATAGCCAATTATCCCCCGCCGGCAGCCACCTCGGCTGTGACGGCGAGCTCGTCGTCCTCTCTTTCCGGGCTTCGGCTGGGAACGAGAGCTTACCTTGCGACTCACCCGAAGGAGCCGCATCAATTTATTTCATGAATCTTGTCCTAACTGTAAACAAGCTTAAGAAAAATATGTGGTTATGTTCCTTGGGACTTGGGTAGCACGAGCGCGAGCAAGCTTCTAAAAATATATGATTTTAAATTTTGTTTCCATCTTAATAAAAGACAGCTAACTTTGTTGCTAGTAAAGTTACTAGGTATATTTTTTTCCCATTGGTAGTACATGTTGAAAGTTTAGCTTTGGCAAAAGCTTAAATGCTGGCAACAAATGATGGTCTTTGCCTCGAGGGGATTCCTCGGCACAAAATTTGGTTAATCCCTTGTGTTTCCTGTATGAAGTTAAAATTATTGTGTTTGGCAGAAGATATATCGGATATACCAGTTTTGCCATTCTGTTTCAAATGTTACTATCTTTTAAAAGATTGCTCCCCTCTTTTTTTACTATTTTTGCAGTAGCCCCATACAGCAGCATATTTGCTGAGCCAATTAAAAAGATCTCTACTGTCATAATTATCTTCATATTATTTAACATTTTTATCCTTATTGCACTAGAAAATTCCTCTCATGAAGAATGAATGAAGAAAGAAAAATACCTAGACAGATGAAATTTGCTTACACTAAATGTTCTGTTTCAGGTTGAGAAGATAAAACAGTTTCCCCTCACTAAACCGCTAGAATTCACTTTTACTGGTATGATCTTAGCCTCTTTTGATGGTGGATATATCTTTGAGTGTATCTCGATATTTGAGTCACTGAAGGACCACTGTACTCCAAATATTGGTACAGTAAATGTCATGCTAAAAGTGTATGGACGTTGTGATATGTTTGGGAAGGCAAAAGACTTGTTTGAGACCATCAAGACTAATTTCTCTGATTCTCAGCCATGTAATTCTAATAGTTCATCACTTAAAGCAGACACATATACATACAGCTCTATGCTTGAAGCATCTGCATCTGCCCAACAGTGGGAATACTTTGAAAATGTGTACAGAGAGATGACTCTTTCCCATCACCATCTAGATCAAAGCAAATATTCATGGTTGCTCATCAAGGCATCCAAATCTGGAAAGGTAATCTTACTATATATAATATGAATAATCGATATGAGTTGCATAGCTTCTTGGTTTAATTTTCAATGGATAATGTGTTCAAAACTGATTTATCTTTAATTTTGTAAATAGGAATGCCTTTTTAGCATTTTTATGCAAAATAAAGTAAAAATGGCTTATAAGCATTCATTAAAAAAGTAAATATTTGACAAATAGGAATTCCTTCACATTTATTTCAAAATAAAGTAGTGTTCATCATGGCATATAGCACAACTGGTAGGTTCTTTGGATTTTCTCTCCTTTTTATGCCAAATTAATGTGAAAATTTCTACCCTTTGGAGGAAACCTGGACCCCCACCTCCCATTCAACCTTGCTGTCCTCATCGTCATCATCTTCCAAGCTGTCTTAAACGCTTTCATACTGAATTCTTTTTTTGAACAAAAATTGATTGATAACTCCTTTGGTGCTAATTTCTGCACTTGAAACAACGCGTCACTTCAAATGCTTCTATTTCCTGCTGGCATTTATTGTGAAGTCGGTGCTTACACCAAAAATGGCCAAGAGCAGGAATTATTTACTCTGTAATTATTATGCAGGCATATTTGCTGGAGCATGCATTTAATTCAATAATTGAAAGAGGAGAAATCCCTGATGTACAGTTAATCAATGAAATGATATGCCAAACTATTGCTCGAAGTGACTATGCAAGGACAGTGCATCTAATGAATATTATGGCTGAGGCTTCAATTAATGTCAATGAACTGCAGTGGAGCAACCTACTTCAGCAAAATATGGAGCGATTCAGCGTCGATGCATTAAAAGACCTTTTAACTTATCTCAAACTCAGTACCAGTGATACCATCAAAACAGATCCTGCACTTCGTTTCCTAAGAGTATTGCAGTCCCAGTATGAGACAACTGTAGTGATGGATACTTCTTTTCTAGCTGATGGTACAGATACTAAACAGACTCAGCTCTCATTGCCGGAGAATGTACATAAATCTTTTAATGGCAACCTGATGGAACAAGATCAACTCACTTGCAAAAAGTCTGATTGCAATATTGATTCCTCTCAATTAGGTGCCAATGCTGGATTGAGTGGGGGCAGTGTGATTTGCATCTCAAATTCTGAAAACAAACAGAAAGAACAATGTGATATTGGGCATTGGAACACACAAATATCTGCAATTGATGAGGTACTTGATTCCATGAATTCATACAGTGATAGCTCATGTGCAGAAACTTTATCAGCATTTGAAATCCTTGAATTATGGGACCAGGAGAGATAATGACACGTTTACTCCTAAAAAAGAATGAAGCTCTGGAAAGTATTGTTTGATATTGAGCGCTGTAATTCTTGTAAGAACTATTTATGGAACTGAAGGCTAAGGAAGTTATGAAGTCCCATATGTTTGGTTCATGCAGATCAGTCTAATCATAATGAGCTTCTGAAAGCTATTGGCTTTTGTGATCAGACAAGAAAGTTCAGATCAATGACATGTTCATTAAAAGGCAAGGACAATGCCAGGATGTCTTTTTTTAAGCCTGACAAATGTTCATAGCACAAACAGAACAACTTTTGGTTAGGAAGCAAATGATAATTGCTTAATCTGTTTCGTTGGTTGCATGGCCATTGGGTACAGCTTACCCTGAGAGTTTTCTGCTTGCTACCTTAAATTTTGATCATGAAGGGAGTTCTGTAGAGAACTGTTACAGGACAGTACTGAGAAAGGAACGTGTTAGAATGGACCTAGGGGTATTATCAACATGATGTCATAATTATTCTGTTGCTATGGCCTTCAAAAAAAAAAAAAAATTTCTGTTGCTAATGGTAGCCAGTAGAACTGGAGAAACGATTGACCATCGTTTGCTTTTCTTGTATGAGGCATTTTATTGGAATCTGGAAAAGATGAAAAGAATAGCGACCAGGGTGCTAATTTACTGATACTGTAACTCATCTTGATGTGCAAATGAATGCAAATCCAAATGATTGTCCATTTTGTAGCTATGATGTTCTGGATTATCTCAACGCAATACTCTATACTTCCTGTAGTCGAAGTGGCCGTCCTTTCACTCCATTCCTGACCTTGATCTGGACAGGACACTAAATTGTTATGTACTCAAGTCAGTCCTCTCCTGGCTCCTGCTGTTGCTCGTCAATTTGTGGAAGTCGTCCTTGCTCCGGTCGTAACTTGTGACTCTGACTCGTGAGGTAGCCGCAGGAGTAATACATCCATCCACCCATGTTGCTGCGTTTCTCCCCTGCGAGCTGTCAGCAATGGCCCACGCACGCCAAGGCTGACCGTTACTTGCGGTTGAATAAATTAATGTGTGGTTTCACCAACCCCATGATCATAAATTCATGATTGTGAGAGCAAATTTATGTTTGTGCAGTGTCTTCAGCACCGTGATTTCTCGGATATTATTGATTTTCCATATATTTTTGCATTGCGTGTCTCCAATCTCCAGCCTCGAGTACGTCCAAAACAAATTCGTTTAGTTTCCAACTTCTAGAAGCACATGCGTGCGACTTTTTCTTTTATCCAGTTTTCCTGCAGGGGCCGGTTGGATAGGTACGTAAGTGGTTAATCATTAATTGGTTTTTACTTGGAATTTTTAACCTAGTGGAGAATTCTCTCATCGTTGATGTGGAAGAACAAGCTTCATTTTCCGGCGTAGTGTGTCGAATGCACCGAGCATTCTTGGCGAAGCAATACGCATGAAGCATCGCATTTTTCGTAATCTCAAACTTACATTTTCACAGCTAAAAGGAAGCGTGCACACAAAGTACAATATGATTTTTTATGTATAAAACACGAGGGCTCTTTTATGATACATAAAAAACAATATAAGCCGTTCATTCTCCCACACAGAGGTTTAGATCGGTTATGATTTTTTTATACACTACACATGTTTTAGTAATATAATAATACACGCATGGACAAAGCATTAAGTCATACTTGAGATTAACTTAAAAAAACATACTTGAGTGTTGTAATTTATGCGGGGGCAAAATAGTAAGATGAATTCATTCATCAACCAATCTCAACTTGATTAATTATGGAGATTTTGCTGGGAAACGGGTAGGCTACGCGAGGGCAAAAACAATTTTTTACCACGAATCACCCAGGAGCACATGCAAATAGAGGATCACAGATCATTACCCTTTATGCGCAGATGCAGCGAAAACAGTCTCTCGCGCGTAGAGGAAGAAGATGTACACATTCCGATCACCACCGAGTGCTCGCCCGTGCTCGCCAAGTGGTTCTCGAGTGCTTGCCGAGTGATCCACCTGTGCTCGTTGACGATCCAACCGAACAGCGCGTCCGCGTACGGCAGCGCCTCTAGCGGTATCCACACGTACCGAGCAGGAACGCCTCACGGGGTGTGCTAGTACCTCGCCGTGCGGCTAGGGTTTCTGGAGAGCAGGAGGGTCGCGCGACGGCTAGGCGTGGTGAAGGCTCAACTCATCTACTAACGCCGCCCCTATGCCTCTCCTTATATAGTCACGCTAGTGGGCTTCGGCCCGCTAGGGTTTCTATTTCCAACGTAGATCATATCCACGTTAAAACCCTGTTAAACAGTTCCAACCTGTTTAGTGTGTGACCCGATAGGTTCAGTGCAAGTCGGCCGTCGATCCAGAAACTCGTTTCCAATCCACCGATCAACAGCGGCACCTAGCTATACGTATTGACCCCCGAATGCACAGAATCAATATTCGGCTGAACCTTGATACACTAACATACCGATCCCTTTGCCATTTGATACCAGTCAGGCTCAAGGCGAGATATGCGCCACCCTTGTTGATAGCCCGACCAATTTCACTCGGCAGTGGAATGGATACATACCATGACTAACCCCTTAGTCATATTAGCACGGCCGTGCGCTTTCCCTATTCATCCACACGAGGGGCCCAGAGGTATTTCTCCTGTTATCTAGTAGGGCTAAATTTTATCTTGATTATCACACCCCTGGCTATGTATCGTGGCATACCCAGTAGGCACCTTTACAACTATCTAGTTACGGTGTAGCATTTGATGATATCAAAATATACGAGTCAACATGTTGGGCATCCATGATAATCTCAGGTCTAAGGACCATATAGGTATACAACTCGAGACTATACGCTAATGACGCTATAAGAGATAACAACTCACAGCGTCTCGGAGTGGGTCTGTCCGACTGCTTATGTTCTCTAACATGCGTCCATACTATTGGTTTGATATCTCCATATCTATGGTATGCGAAACATTACCATCAACCAATACGTATGCTGATTAAATCATCACCGCTCCTCGTAATGATATGGATCAGGGACCCGTTTAGAATATTATCATACAACCTTGTGTTTCATACTCAAGTCGTACCCAATGGACAAAGTCATGACCTTTATTCAGGAAACCGATAAACAATGTTATCATATATACAAGAACAAAGACGTGGTATAATCATCACTATGATTGATCTAGGGCATATCCCTTTCAGTTTTTAATATGCTAATCCCATTTAATGTCTTAGATCAGTTACTATTGAGCTGCATGGTCTAACCAATTCACTCAAAAAGCCTAAACTGATCGGGAAAGGAGGGCAATTCACTTATACTTCAACAGTTACCATGCATATAATACATTGCATGACATCGCAGGCATATCTATTGTATGCTATCACTATTGTTTGATTATTGCCCTATTTCCATTGCTAGAAACTTGCTCATTCAGTTTAAGCTACATAAATATTTTAAAAATCTCAAAATAAGTGAATTATTAATAAGTATGCAACTATTTGAATGTAAAATTTTCTAAATATTTCTAAGATAAATATTTTATGTTTAAAACGTTTAAGTGTAAAATTAACATAAAAACTTTAGTAAAAATACCAAAAAATATAGATTAAAAGTATTGCATATTTGATTAGAAGTATTGTGTGTGTGGGTGTGTGTCTCTGATAATACTTGCTTATAATCGATAGATTAAAAAATATAAATTGTACAGTTTAGGCATCAGTGAGTGTGTATATGATACTTACATGGATGATTTTTTTCTTATAAATAATTTCTTTATATTTCAATTGCATATATACTATCAGATTTGAGTGTCGATATGAATTTTTTATGAGATCTCAAATATTTTGCTAAAATAAGAAATCTCAAATATTGTTATATGTACAACTTGACTAAAATCTTATTTATTTATGAAAGTATAGAAAACAATTGGCCATAAATGGCTTTATTTATGACCCAATAAAGTTGTTATAGTAACTGATCTAGCAATAATAAATGCCATGGTTACCATGGTCCATCTCATATAGTTTACTCTCTGCTATATCATTCCTATGGTGATTCATTATGTTATCAATTTGTCAATCATTTTGTTCCATCTTTGGATTGATATATATAGTTATCGTCCTTTGTGTTGCGTCACAATTTTATCAAATATTCTATACTCATGTCATCCATTATTTTTTTTGTTTTATATCTGCACATATTTTTCTTGTTGTCTGCTGCTAACTCATGACCAATGTCCATCTTTTGCTGACCATGTTTGTGTTCATTTAATTATTAAGATATGAGATATGTACTCCTCGTACACTATATATATACTTGTTATTACATTATCACGTGGTTTGGTAATTTAAATTCGACTTCTTATTTTTCATGGGTAGAAGCTAGTGTTTTCTCTTACGATTTTTATGAAACTTGTAGTGGGGGTGGGTGTTTTCCTTGTTTTTCTTGTTGTAAAATATTAGGGATGAAAACAGGCCGGATTACATCTATACAGATATGTATTTATATCATTTTTTAATTGACTTAGAACCTACTTTCTATTTGAATAGATAAGGATATGGATACGAATAATTTCCTGGTTTTTAAGAAGATACATATATGTGTTGAAAGATATCCAACGAATATTTGTATTTACCAGATATTATCGGTATATATCTAGTTATTTGCTATCGAGATATTATCTGTATAAGAATATGGGTTGGGTTTGGGGTTACCCATTTCATTCTTATTTGAAGTGTGGACCAGTGCTGACTTGTGGCTTGGCCAAAATGTTGTTTGTGCGTAATTATGTGGACTTTCCCAACAGCTATGCGTGGCTTATGTAGGCCTAGTTGATGCTGCTATGCTACACGGTAAAATATAATATTTAGGTCATTTCCTATAAAATTTAGTAAAACCTGTATTCGATTTGTATCCACATTCGTTACAATATATATCTGAACCTAAATCTGGCACTATATATCTGTATCCGAGAAAAAAATACGGATACATGATATGCAAAGACCCCATCTGATCCATATACAATCCATTTTTGCCCATATAAAATATTGTATATATATGTTGAGATAGACTCTTGATTGCATTTGAACATCATAGACAACTCAAGGTGCGGAAAACTTTTATGTAAGACCCGGTGATTCTTAAAATGGATGTGTCTTCGGCATCTAGCATCTTCACCAATGTGAAGACAAATTTCTGAAACTATCTGATGTCCCTTTGTATCGTTTACCGTGAAGAATATGTTGTGCTATTCAAAACACATGATGCTTATATTTGTGTAGGTTTTTTCCTCTTAATATTTTCTGAGCTCACGCAAACATGTTGTCGTGTGATACAGGCCTTTAAATGATCTAATTTGAGAAATTTGCACTTATAGTCCAAAGTATTTTTCCAATTGCTCTCATTACCCAAAGTACTTAATTTAAAATACGAGAGCAAATTCTTCTGATTTTTTCTATTGCCCTGTGTTATTAATTATATGTACAGTGCTTTTGTAATGGTGGTACAATGTTGACCTTTCAATGCTACTATGGCCTTGTTTGTTTCGGCTGAAAGTTTGTGAAAATTTTAATATGAAAAATTGTGATAACTCGAAAGACGTTTTAAAAAGTCAAAAGATTATAAAAAATTATTTTATGAACTCAAAGAAAACTATTTAAAACCCTATCACGGGGTGTGCTATAGCACCTCGTCGTGTTGCTAGGGTTTCTAGAGAGCAGGAGGGCCGCGCGACGGCTAGACGTGGTGAAGGCTCAACTCATCTACTAACGCCACCCCTATGCCTCATTTAATTTAAGATGAAACAAACAAGGCATGTTTGTGTTCTTATGGATCGTGGGGTTTTTTTATCCCCGTCCTCTCCAAACAAGACTAGGGATTTAATTCCCATAATAGGTGAGTTTTGCCGAAGTTTTATGATGCCATCGTGATCCCCTCTTGTGGGGTTTTCCCCTTAGCTGCCAAACAGCCTAATGGGTAGCCACACATGAGAATGGGCAGATTGATGTGTATGAACAGTGACTGCAACTGAAATTTTACAAGAGAAAGCATCAAAATGAACAAAAGAGGATCCCAAAAGAACATGTGACCTGATAAATTAACGTGGATCCCCTTTGTGTTTACACAATTGCACACTCTACAATCTATAGAGTAGATGCCATGCTCTTATGGCAAACTGCTAAAGGCACACATAACAAGCTGATCCATATGTACAATCGCAATTCTTGCATTATCTGGCATGGGCGTGGCTTCTCGGCGAGGTCACCACCTCTTGCGCGCCGTCTTGGCCTGCTGCTGCGACGGCGGCGACGAGACCACCCTCCTGTGCTCCATGGACCGGCTTAGGGCGGCGTGGTCGGAGCAGCCGCCGGCGAGGGCGGGCACGAGGTACCACCAGATGGAGGTGCAGCAGATGGCGAACACCCTCCCAAACATGGCCAGGCACACCAGCGTCAGCGCCATCACCGCCGGCCAGTAGCACGCAGGCCGCCGCATCCTAGCCCACGAGAACGACGCCGCCCTCCTCGCCTGCGCCGTGACCGCGCCCTCCCTGGGGCTCGCCGGACCCGGCGCGGCGACGGCTAACGCTTTGGCGCCGTCGCCGGAGTCGCCCTTGAGCTGGTGGTTGCCGGGGAGCTTGACGACAATGGGCGCCCAGCCGGCGTCGGTCTGCGCGAAGCGGACCATGACGAGGCCGGTGTCGGAGCCGACGCGGCGGAGGATCTTGTCCCGGCGGGATTGGAGCTCGGAGAGCACAGTGGAGAACTTATCCAGGCCGCGCGCGGCGTAGGGGTTGGCCTTGCCGCCTCCATGCTGATGCTGCTTCCTCCTCGCCCTTGGCGAACCCGCGCCACCGCCACACGCTGTGGCGTCCCCATCGACGTGCTTGAAGCTGCCCGTGCCGCACAACATGGTTGCCGAGTCGGAGCCTGCTTCTCAAATCTCTGTTCCGGCGCGTACGTTGAGATGTGCTAAAAGAGGTCAAGCCGCACGGTTCAAAGTTGTTTCCAGTGCAGACTGGTCAAGTAGAAGCTTCTATGCATTGGCGTTAAAAATCACTGTTTTAGTTTGTTTTTTCATCCAAAAAATATAGAAGTTTCTAAGAAGGTTGAGAAATGATAGGAAGAATGTAAATTATAATTTTATAGACATAATTGCTCGGATTGATACCACTAAATTTGCATGCACACCTGTATTTTTATGTTTGACTATGTCGTTGCTCCACACCAATTCTATTGTGCGCCAACTAGAGTTACTTTTTATTTTAAAAATGTTGAAGAAAGTATGATTCTTTTGCTATTATTTTCTATATTTAGCTTCTATGATAGGCGGCGGCCAGGGTCCGGACATCCGTCCGAACGGGCGCACGCCAGACCAGCGGCGACAGTCCGATCAACCATCTGTTCGCACCCACGTTGGCTAGATGTGCAGCTGATCATTTTTCAATTAAATTTCTGATTTTCGTATAAAATTCAAGCAGAGTTGAAAATACATGGAATAAATTTCATAATTCTTCTAAAATCGAGGGCAACCCATTTTAAATACTTTTTAATTTTATTGATTTTTTTTTCATTTTTTCAATTTTTTTGATGTGAACCTAGGAGAACTCACTTATACAATTTGACACGTATACTAGTGAACCTTGGCCGTGTACTGATGAACCTTGGCCCACGTATTAATAAAGGCGAGCGCCAGATGAAACCTGATGAAACTTGGATGAAACTTGGGTGTAACATGATGAAACTTGAATGAAACCTGTTGAAACTTGATGAAACTTGGATTAACATGATTAAACTTGAATAAACTTGGATGAAACCTGTTGAAACTTGATGAAACTTGGATTAAACCTGATGAAACTTTACAGTTCTGCAAGTTTAACAAGTATGAAATCCAAGTTTTAGTGGGCAAAACCCAAGTTTCACTAGGTATGTTTGAAGTTTCAATAATTTGAGAACCTGCTTATGTAACTTCAGAATTTATTGATGAAACTTGACGATATACTAATAAAATTTGAGGAAATCCGATCAAAATTTATATGGCAATATACGTCTTGTTTTGTTAGTAAAAATACGAGGAACGCGTTGGTGCAAGCGGTCGGTGGATTAGATCACCCAGTCAAAATTAGTCAAAATTTATGGCCACCAAAAGCAGCGTGCCATGCTGCCCTCACGTGGGCCCCACCCAAGCATGCATGCCAATGGGGCGCCTTCCCATTGGAGCGCATTCGCGCGCACCGCGCGCGAGTTCTAAGCGCCGGACGTGAGGCCTATAGCGTTTCCATCTTTCATATTAATAGGGAAATACTTAACAACACCACTGCTACATCTACTGCACTATTAATTGAATCACATACAACCCACATGTGTGTTGTCCTAGGTAGATACCTAGGCACTAGTCATTTGCCGCCTTGATTTGGTCCAAATCGACATCCTAGTCATTGAAGCTTCCTAGGTGGTGGGTTCTAATCGTAGCTAAGGCAGGTTGAGCTCAAGATA
The DNA here is from genome assembly GCA_005191435.1 of Raddia distichophylla. Taxonomy (NCBI): domain Eukaryota; kingdom Viridiplantae; phylum Streptophyta; class Magnoliopsida; order Poales; family Poaceae; genus Raddia; species Raddia distichophylla. The sequence continues at coordinate 115,610 of SPJY01036992.1, read as the reverse complement.
CAAGAGAGAGTAGATGAGCGGAGGAAAAAGAAGTTCACAATGGAAGTAGCTACTGCTAGCCTAGAAGAAAGTGGAAGATGAGGACGCAAATGGATGGTGCCTCTCTTGGCTGCCATAACTTAGCTGTTGGCTTGGCTATTGAAGCCTATTGTTGAGCTAGAATAGTTTGCAATAAATTAGGCTAGTGGCCTAGTGGTGGGAGGCTGTCTAACCTTCCCACCCACTTTAGTTTGAGTCTTAGAAACGATTCAAAAGTCTCACCTCCTTTAATGCAACTAAAAAAACTCAAGTCCTCTCCTACGCTCTCCATCGCCAATCCTCCTTCCATCCTCTCCTTCATCTTGCATCTTCTCCATTCCACCCTTCTTCTTCGTCCTCTTTCCCCCTCACCTCTCTTCTGTCTAGCCATGTTAAATTTGATTGCCTGACACTAGATACAACCTCTTAGTCTATGTCTGGAATAGAAGGATCTTATCATATACCTAGGTGCGTAGTTTCATAATGATACTATGCAATCACATGACAGAGGACAACTATCCTTTCAAGTTTTTTTTATAGCAACATGTTAGTTGTTTTTCGTGCAACTCAAAATATTATGGGATGTTAAGAATTTGTGTTGAATGTGTACTAATAGGGTTACATTTGAACTCTTGGTTATAATAGACAGGTCAGGTAGAGTTTAAGTCAGACCTTGTAACCACGTGTTTCATAAATTGAGGACACTTCTGCTATTATCAAAAATGACAAAAGTAGTGGCATTGGCAAGCACGGGTTTAGGTTGGTTTATGCCCAAGATCTACGGAGCTAGTACACCATGGTATTAGGGAGGAGCATTTATAATCATGCCTTGCAAATGAATGGCCAAAATGCATTACTAAACATCACATCATGTCTAGTTTTATAAAAAGTAGTATCATAGAAGGTTCATAACGCAAATGATCATGTTGTAAGTGCAAGGATCATGCATACATTCGGTGCTGAGGAGCATGCACTATTTGGTGGGAGGTGGAGCATGGAAACTTTTGACAAATTGATAGATGGCATCGAACACTCAAGACAGGCGGCTCAAGCCATTCAGTGGGCTATGGTTCGAGATGATCAACTAGACATAGTGATTGGGTCAACAATGCATCCAACAAAAACAATGCAGGGCTGCATATGCTTCATCACTCTCAAGCAGATCGACCACTCAATGTGGCATGTGATCGGATAAATCGGCACATCGGAATCATTGTGACATTGGCAATGCGATCGGATGTTGAACTAAGATGGAATCACGACACTGGATGTGGTGATTGTGTTAAAGATGCATTGTCGAAGGTTCTACGCATGATCTTATATGGCCACATGTGGGGTGGAGAGCTCAAGATTGGATTTGAAGGTAAAATTTGGATGGCAATTCAGGACAATGCCGAAGACAAGCGTGACAAACACGGACGCACGGGTGCGAAGTGCGATTTGGTTTGTGGGAAACATGCCAGGTGAGCGTGTTATGAGAACCATGTGTCACACGGTGCGGTCGGAAGCAGATGCTGCGTGCATGGATGCAGCACGCGCAGCATCATGCATGTAGAGCGAGCTCTACGAGACTATTGTACGGTAGGCGTGGGTCGGTGCTGTTATAGGCTCATTGATGTAGGTCTAGTCTTGGGGGGTCTTGCAAGCAAGCTATGTTGACAACTAGGGAAGTTGGCGGGTCTGTGGCCCGCCGAGTTTGATCAAACTAAGCACAGACTTGTAACCTCAAGATACAGTTAAGAGACGCATTGAATCAAAGAAAAAAAAGGAAAAGATAAAAGAGCACAATATGTAGCTTCATAATATAACTATAAATAAAATATTGATTTCTATTAAAAAACTCACACATATATGGTAAAAATGTGTCCAATGTATTTCTGTAGGGATAAAAAAAAATAAAAGAGACGCATTGAATCAAAGAAAAAAAAAGGAAAAGATAAAAGAGCACAATATGTAGCTTCATAATATAACTATAAATAAAATATTGATTTCTATTAAAAAACTCACACATATATGGTAAAAATGTATCCAATGTATTTCTGTAGGGCAAATGTTTTTTTTATAATGAAACTAACTTGGTTAAACTGGATGACCTGATCCTGCAAGGGCCAAGGTGGCCAATAGCACACATTAAAAAGGCTAATAAATATTGGAACAAAGAGAAAAAGGTATCATTACTAATCGGGTTATCGACAGGATGGCTACAAAGCTCGTGAAGGAGGCCCTCAGGCTTGCCCGTGTAGATGCGGTGATGAAGCACTGCAGGAAGAGGGGCAGAAAGATGACCAAGAAAGCAGCAGCCCGCGAGTACCTTACCGCCAAACAGTACCTTCCATGGCGTCCAGAATGGATGGATGGGGACCACCGTGCTTGGAAGCACCTTTGTCGCCTGTGGGCCTCGGAGGAGTGGATCGACATGTCTAGGAGAAACAGGGGAAACAGGGACGCCGCGGCGGGTTTGTGCAACACGTACATGGGAGGGCTCGGCATGGGTCACGTGGCGCGAGACCTAGTAAGCACACTTATCTTTTATCGCTTATAATTTTTTACATTTCACAACTAGATATAATTAGGTAATTATTTAATTACACGCAGGAATACGAGACGGGGGGTTGAACCCTCCGCTTTAAGGGTATGGAGGGTTGCACACACTCCCCGTGTGGGGCAAGACGGGGTCCAGCCACCGATGCCGGCGCCTGTTCAGGAGATAGCTGTAAGTGCATAAAGCTAGTTATTTGAATTATTTGGACAATCTTCGTTTCGAACTAATATCGAACATCTCAATTGTTGGCTGGATGAGTACACTCAGGCCTTACGGGAGAGGCACGGGGAAGATGCTAAACCCAATGAGATGCCGGTTGACCCTGTCTTCGTGTACGACCAGTTTGGTGGGTGGGCTCACGGCATGTACATTTAAATCATTGTCATTTACTTCAATTTGTAGACTTATATCTTTTACTTCAATTTGTAGACTTACATCATTGCCATTTACTTACATTTAAATCATGGCAGGTACGGCGGTTTCAACACAGTTGTGCCGCCCGACGAGTACAAGCCAGAGTTATCCTCTCGAAGCTATGCAGGCCCGCGCAGCTGACCATGCCCACGAGGAAGCATAGAACAGGCGCATCGCTGAGTTGGAGGAGCAGAACCGCCAGCTTCGAGAGGATAGGGAGGAGCAAGAGCGGGACCGAAGGGAGCGACAATAGGAGAGAAGTGAGCGGGAGGCCACCAATGCAAATGTGAAGGCCGTCCATGAACAGAACCTGATCCTCCTGGGCATGTACCAACAGGTAATTACATATGCATTATTCGCTGTGTTGTCCTTCCAGCTAAGTTTAATTCCTAACATCTCCAATTGTTTAGCATAGGTACCCGTTTCCGAGGTACGGCAGCTCCAGCCAGTCACAGATGCCTGCCGTGGTGACCCAGACGCCGGGGGCCCCACCATCACAGTTTGGCAGCGCTCCTCTTCACCCTTTCGTGCCACCACCGAACTTCCCGATGGCCTATTTTCCACTAGCTCCGAGGCCTTCACCAGGGGTTAGTTCGTAATCATGTCGTTCAAAACATTTCATTTTCATCTAATTTTGTATGCAAATATAATGCATTGCCTCTAATTTAGAATCTACGAACAATGCATCAACTCTAATTTTGCCTAATTTTCATTTCATCTAACAATGCTTTGCCTCTAATTACGAAATATGGGATTTTATCTTGTTTGCAAGGTGTCCGGCTCGGGTATGGGTGTGCCGACGGTGATTGCTTCACAGGGGATGTGGATAGTGGAACTAGGTCCACGCCCGAGGAGTTTGTCGAGGGTTTGTTCAACACCAACCCCGACTACGACTTGAGTGGCGGCGGCGGCCCGCACCTAATGTAGTGAACGATTTAGTGAACTATGTGGTTTGTAAGAACTATGTGAACTGTGGTTTGTGAGAATTATGTGAACTATTTGAGCCTATTTATCGAATATTTTGTGTTTAGCAATGATTTGTTTGTATTTGGGCTTGAAATCATTGTGGCGAGCTTTGTGATTTGTGAGGATGTTATTGTGTGAATGGCAAAGTGATTAGATGTGGTGAATTCTGTTATTTTGCAGGTTGAAGTGAATGGTTTAAAAAATGGGCAGAAAAATTTTGCTGCTGCCATATATCATTGTCGGCGGCATTATCTTAATGCCGCCGACATAGATAGAGGATAAGTCGGCGGTATTACCTTTAACCGCCGACATAGTATAGGACCAACTGGGCCATGACCATAAATCACCGGGTTATTGTCGGTGGTTTATTTATCAGCCGCCGATAAAACTTGACTAAATGTCGGCGGTTTTATCTATAGCCGCCGACATTACTCCTGCATGAGAGGGTCACGGAGCCGTCTCGTTGGACACGTGTCGGAATCTCGCTGGTGAGATGTACCCCACAAGTCAGGTCGCCGTGATGGGCTCGGCCCATTTGACAAGTTCTATGTCGGCGGCTATATGGGCCGCCGAAATAGACCTGCCGCAAGGTAGCAATGCGCTAGTTGAAGTAGTGTCGGGGGGACCGCCGATATTGACCCTCTGTGTTGGCCGCTCTGGGTCGGCAAGGCTGTGACGGCGGCCAGCCGTCGACATAGATGAATGTCGGCGGTTGTGGGTATCTATGTCAACGGTTTTGGCCCCCGACATAGAATGACATTCCTGTAGTGATAGTGATTGGGTCAACCATGCATCCAACAAAGACAATGCTGGGCTGCATATGCTTTATCACTCGCAAGCAGATCGACCACTCGATGTGGCATGTGATCGGATAAATCGGCACATCGGAATCATTGTGACATTGGCAACGCGATTGGATGTTGCAATAAGGTGGAATCACGACACTGGATGTGGTGATTGTGTTAAAGATGCATTGTCGAAGGTTCTACGCATGATCTTATATGGCCACGCGTGGGGTGGAGAGCTCGAGATTGGATTTGAAGGTGAAATTTGGATGGCAAAACAGGACAATGCCGAAGACAAGCGTGACAAACACGGACGCACGGGTGCGAAGTGCGATTTGGTTTGTGGGAAACATGCCAGGTGAGCGTGTTATGAGAACCATGTGTCACACGGTGCGGTCGGAAGCAGATGCTGCGTGCATGGATGCAGCACGCGCAGCATCATGCATGTAGAGCGAGCTCTACGAGACTATTGTACGGTAGGCGTGGGTCGGTGCTGTTATAGGCTCATTGATGTAGGCCTAGTCTTAGGGGTCTTGCAAGCAAGCTATGTTGTGGCATGCATTACAAGGGAACGGGCGTTCAGTCCCGGTTCTTGAACCCCTTGGAAACTGATGGCTGCTGGGCATCAGCCCAGGTTACATGAATCGGGACTAAATCTTTTCTCGATAGGCCGGCCCCGAATTAATACACGTGGCGCGGCAGTTGGGCAGCTTCTATCAGTCCCGGTTTTAGCTACCAACCGGGACTGAGATGTGCGCACGTGGCGATGCTCTGGAGCAGCCGCTGGGGACTCTATTGGTCCCGGTTGGTTGTTCCAACCGGGATTGAGGTGTATACAGTGTATTTTTTATTTGCAATGTAGCAGATGCACATTTAACACAATGTAGCAATGTAGCATATTCACAATCGAAAGAACATATTCGATAAACATTAAATTACAACAAATATGTATTTTTTTAGGGGAACCAAACCATATATTACATTAGCTAGCTATACATAAGTATCATACACAAGAGCACATACACTTTTTATCGGGATCTTTTACGTTCATCGCTCCTCGACAGTTGGCTAGTATTTTTCAAAGACTTCGAAATCTTATTAACAAAAGGGTGGTAATGAAAGGAAGCTGGCGATTTGGTCTTGAATTGCTTTGACACGCACCGGCAATAGTTTCAGACATTTTTCCAAACCTTTTTCCAAACCTTTTTCGCCAATTTTAGAGGAATCTATCATTAAATAGGGAATTAACTTATCAATCTTTGAAACTATAGAAAATGCCCGAAGTAGCTAGCTAGGAGTTATTAAGGTAGTAATTATATATTACTCGCCCCGAAACATGTATTTTTTCTTGTATACTCAGCGGTGCACCCGATGAAGTTGTGCATCATATCGCACACATAGTATCCGCATAAATTGTTTCCATGTGGCTGATGTAAGACCTGTGGTAGAAGAGTTGAAATCGTGAAATAGATGCATGGAAATTACGTTAACTAACAAAATACTCGTAATATGATACACATACATATTTAGCGAGGTACAACTCGAAACGCGTCTTGAATGTTCCCACGGTTTTTTTGCGGAACGTTGCGAAGGCACTGCACATTTGATTACAAGTTATATATAATCGAGTTTGTTTGATATGGAGAAACAAAACTAGTAAGATAATGAATGGAAGAGCAATGTACCAGCTGAGCATGGCGATGAAGTCTTTGTACTTTTCAACAGGTTCCCTTTTCGAGTCCATGATCGTGATCTTGCTATGATCTAGCTTTATAATAAAAAGAGCCCAGTGAAAACTGCACATATATATGTCAACGCGGTTTACTAATTAGTTCTAACAGTGTGTTAAGAAAAGAAATTAAAATAAGGCAGTACGAAAACATGTACTCAAATTGGTAGGGTGGAAATATGTCTCTTGTGTCGTTGTCCCATTAGCCCTTCGTAAATGGTGTCCTCTGTGTCTTTTGGATACTCTCTAGCTATTTTCCAAATTCGTGAATTCCCTCCATTAGGCATCTTTTTATCTCCATTCTACATAAGAAAAAATTATTTAGCCCTCCAAGTTAGTATAGTATACCGGCGGGCACGATCGAAATTTACAAACAATACACTTACAAAGATCAACAACTCATCATGATGACGTCGAGGGCCATTCCCTGATATAGTTTGTACAGAACCTCCCATTCAATCCTGAATTCAATATCCCCGCGGTAGAAATGGTGTTGCTTGATGACGACGGCGATCCAAACCATTTTCGGTTGCACGCAAATACCAATCATGGAGTTGCCACATCTTCGTTGTTAGCCGGGGAAGCTCCTCACGCCTGATGAGCAATCCACCTTTCACAAATTTCCATTGTACCTCTGCAAAGGGATGTCTATAAGGTCTAAGACCTGATCTGCATCAAGCCCAGCTTCATTGTAGAAATTCCTCTGCGTATCCTCTTCTGGAATCTGCTCCTCTAATGTTCCCTTCTCAGATTCCTTACGCAAGATGCGCTCGTAGTCTGATACAGATGGTTTTTCTGGTTTGTCGATCTTATCCTTCAACGATAAGATACACCTCCTACATTTGTGCCACTCGTCCGTACCGGGCTGGACCCTTGGTGGAGATGGTTTCTTCGCAAAATGTGCAGTGACCTAGGCCCTTACTATCTGCTCGGTTTCCTTTTCGGTCATATTATACGGCAGCTTCGGAGGTGTTTTTTCTAGATGAGCTGGACCCTGTCTTCTTGAGAGGTGCTGGCCCCCCATCAGGCTGGCTTGACCTAGCAGGACCTTCTTGGGAGCTATTTGCTGAGTAGGGTGGTTTGTCTTGGCCGGTGTCTTAGTTGGAGTTTCGGGTGAGAGGATTCGTTGAGAAGTTGATGCAGGAGACCGTGGAGAGGACACGGACATGTAGCCTTGAAAAATTATGAACCATTTGCGCCACATGACAAAATTGTGTACTGCATCTTCAAGTTTCGTGGTCCTGTCACCTCCTTCAATGTTGAGGTCAAGGTCCCCGTACCCCTGGCATACCTCGTCCACGGAGACCTTGGCGTAGCTCGGGGGGTATCTGTTGGCCATGGATGACCAGCCCTGCCTCCACTGGGTAAGCCATGCCTTCAGCCGCCTTGATGGAGAGGTTCTGCGCTTCAAAGTGCAGCTCACAAGGTGTCGGCTGCGTGATGTCGTCCACAGGATAGCGGGCCAAGTCCTCTTCGGGCAGCCCACGGGAAGCGCAGCTGCTCCGCCGCATGGAGGGGCTAATGACATTGGGATTACTGGGCGGTTCCTGCTGACCGGCCTCCCGCGCCTGGCTCAAGGCTAGCTGCACCTCTTTTCGGACTGTTTCTTGTATGCTTGCCTATGTTGCGCGTAGTTGCTCCTCAAGGTTGAGGAGGTGTTGTGCCTATCGGCCCTTGCTCCTCGACCGACTCCTGTAAGTCTCGACCAACTGTGGGAAACCAACCTTCCACGGGACGACGCTAATGCCTCGTGTATGTCCAGGGTGCTCCGGGTTCTGTAGGGCCCTGGTTAGCTCATCGTTCTCCCTATTTGGCACAAAGATGCCTTGAGCCGACTCTTCGTGCGCTCCTTGAAGCCTTCTTGCAACATCTCTGATCCTTTCACCGAAAACTGGCCTACCATCGTCGTCAAGGCCGCCGTCATGACCAAAGAACCAATTCCTCAATCTGTCAGACCATCTCATTGTCATGGGTTCGACACCTTTCACAAGCAAGTCATGTTCCCTCTTCTCCTATTTGGGTATTGCCTTGCGGTAACCACCAGGGCCGAGATGATGGTGGTATTGCTTCTTCGCCGTATTTTGGTTATTCTTTTCACTCATACTCTAACCTTGTTGAGAAGTTTTGTACCCTACAAATTCATCCCATTGATCTTGCAGCTTTGGGTATTTATTGAAGTTGGGGAGTACACTATTCTTGACGTACTCGTTGTTCAACTTCTTCTTGAACGTCTGGAATGCCATTGCCATCTTCTTCAATGTGTAACTCTTCACCTTCTGTTCGGTCCCTTTGGGGAAGGTGAATACTGGTTTCATATCGGTCCATAGCGTATTCTTCAGGTCTGCAGGTACGTCGTCCCATTTCACAATGCTAATGGGCACGTGGTCCCTAACAATCAATCCGAAAGTCGATCCAAACGGCCCAATCGCCTCTGCTAGCTTCAGAGGCTCGCCTTCCTCGCTGACTTCAGTGATTATGTGCCTTGACTTTGGCCTCTTACTATGACCTCGCTGACGTGACTGGCTACTCGTTTGACCGGACTGGGTGACTTCGTCGGCCTCGGTGGCTTCTAAGGCCTCACCGGCTGCCACAGGTTGAACTCTGTCATCCGGACCATTCCCAAACATCTCCTTTAAAAATTCTTCATCACCAATCCCTCCACTCGCCATTGTAACAAATAAAGGCACTGAAAATACAAGTGCATCCTCACATAAGGGCATCACAATCATGTTGAAGGAAATGTATCATGAAAAAGGTAGCTTGTGAAGCTAAATTGCTTGCAAGTTTTAACTAACTTGTGAAGCTAAATCTTCTATCATCCTCAAAAACATAAGGGCATCACAATCCTCAAAAACTATTAGTGGAAACATAAGGGCATCACAATCACCATTTCAATGAACACAGAACCTGTTGTTCAAGAAATACAAGCATAACTATTTTGAATTATAAAATGTAAGGGCCACCCTCTTCCATTTTGAGCTTGATATGCGTTGTCTTAGATAATTTTTGCAAATGGGTCAAGGATTAACAGGTGAGAACTGCATGTGCAATGGGTCAGGGATTAATAGACGACACGGGCGGCGTCGCTGTTATGGGGGGTTGTAGGGGGCGGTGACATGGGCGGCTGCGATGTCGGAGGGGTTGTAGTGGGCGGCGACGTCACGGGCGCGTCGTCGGAGGGGTTGTAGGCGGCGGCGACACGGACGGCGGCGTCGGAGGGGTTGTATGCGCGGCGGCGTTGTCGGAGGGGCTGTAGGGGGCGGCGACACGGACGGCGGCGTCAGAGGGGTTGTAGGCGACGGCGATACGGACAGCGGCGTCGAAGGGGTTGTAGGCGGTGGCGTCGTCGGAGGGGCTAAAGGGTGCGGCGACACGGGCGGCGGCGACGTCGGAGGGGTTGTAGGCGGTGGCGTCGTCGGAGGGGTTGTAGGAGGCGGCGGCACGGACGGCGGTGTCGGAGGGAGTGTAGGCGGCGGCGAATCCGGTGGCGGCGGTGTCGACCTAGGGTTAATTTGGCGCGGTGTAGGGTGTGTGTTTTGAAGAATTGGAGGAAAACGGTCATTTAGAGGACATCAATCCCGGTTAAATCCAACAACCGGGATTACTGTAACCATCAATCCCAGTAAAAACCTCCAACCGGGATTATAGGTTTACTGACGTGCGGGCCCAATAAAGCTGCTTTGCGTCTGGAGGCCTTCAGTCCCGGTTGGAGGTTAAAACCGAGAGTGAAAGTTGTGTTTTAAAAAAATTCAACATAACTGCTTTGCGTCTAGCGGCCTTCAGTCCTGGTTGGAGGTTAAAACTGGGAGTGAAAGTTGTGTTTTAAAAATTTTGGGTCCTGTAAGGGGCAGAAGCGGGGCTCGAACCGCGGTTGCACATGAGCCCGCGCTTTCGCTGCGCACTACTAACCAATTGGACGCAATACGCTTGTCGATGTATAAGGGGGTGCATCGTTTTTATGGATAACAAATTTTTATTAAGAAAATTTTTAGAAAATGAGGTGTCTTCTAATATTTGTAAATATTGTTCATAAATATTATATATTCACTATAACGTACGAAAAGTTATGAAATATTTTAAAACTCCAGTAAATTCCGTTTAATAGTATAAATTCCAGTAAATAGTATAAAATTCCAGTTAATTCCGGTACAAATTCCAGTAAATAGTATAAAATTCTAGTAAATAGTATAAATTCCAGTTACTTCCAGTTAATTCCAGATAGCTGTCGGGGATTAAATTACGGCCCATTGCCATGGCCCACTCCCTGACGGCCCAATCGAACAGCCTACCAGGGCCTAGCTCCCTGGAAGGTTCTATCTGGCTCGTGTGCATCCTGCCGAACAGCCTCTGGGTTGGCACGGTGCGTAACGGCCAAGGATTCCTGTTTGAGTCCGTCTCGAACAGAGTTCTGCACGGCTACGTGAAGACCCGAACGTGGCTTCCCGGATTGGATTAGGAGTCGTGATCCCCAAGAATTGGAGTTTGCCTTATCTACCGTGGGATGTATTTGGCATGTATGAGTTCGTTACGATCTCGTAGTTAGCCCGGCCCGATATTCCTCGGTAGGTCGGTTTGCTCTGCACTATATAAACAGGGCCCCAACGACGTGTTGAGGGGCCGATCCAAGACGACCTGAAGCTATTAGACTTTAGGAGATCGCATACTACACCCTGTACACAGATAATCCCGCCGAGATCTGTTTGTCTCGTCGAGGATCCTCTTGTAATCATCTCTGATATATAAGAAAGGCTGGACGTAGGGCTATTATCTCTCCCGAGAGGCCTGAACCAGGATAAAAACCCTGTCTCCTGTTCGTTGTTGTTCGTGGTTGTTCGGCGTGTCTCCTATCTCACTTCTAAAGAACCTTAGCGACTTGAGATCGATATCTCAACTGTCGACAAGTATAAATTCCAGTAATCCATTAAAATTACCGTAAATACTTCATAAATAGTAGGATACATGTTTGGACTTAAAAAAGAAAATTCTCATGAAATTAAGAAAAATTAAAACTACTAAATAATGCCTAATCGGCGCCCCCCTCGCCGTCACTTCTATCCTTGTTGTCGTCGTCATCGTCGTCATCCCCACCCTCGCTGTCACCCTCGTCCCTGCTGTTGGGGTCTGACGACGCACCATTGCCATCCGCTTCGTCTTCACCGTCGAGTTCGTGGTCGGAGTCCTCAGCGCCCTCCGTGTCGTCGGAGAGATTGTCGTAGAGGTTGTCATCGTCGGACCACCATGGCGCCTCATCCTCTTCCGAGCTGGTACCCTCTGAGAGGTGCCACCTAGGGGAATGGCAAAACTCAGAGTGCCTCCACCGCTTCGGTGGTGGCGACACAGGCGGCGATGAATCAGAGCTAGAAGACATGGCGGCCAGAGGTATAAGCGAGGAAAATTAGGATGCCTCAGTGTGTATGATGTGGATTCCGTCCAAATTTATAGGGGGCCTGACTGATCTTTGGGATTCCATTTTCTCTCGTGTGGATCGAAAATGTAGCTGCACGCATGTCGGCTCGCCTCATCAGGGAGGCGAACAGTTGACGAAAGGAGCGAGGATCAGCTAATCCGGAGAAAGGAAAAAGAACTGACGTGTGGGGCAGCGAAGCCTTTTAATCCCGGTTTAAAACTCATATCGAGATTGATGGCGGAACTGACCTGTGGGGCCAGACAGCTGCTGGTCACAAAAGCGTAGGGATGCCCATCAATCCTGGTTTAGTACACCAACCATAATTAAAGAAAACAGTTACTCCCGGTTGAAACCTCCAATCGGGATTAAAGGTTTACTGACGTGCGGGCCCAACATAACTGCTTTGCGTATGGAGGCCTTCAGTCCCGGTTGGAGGTTAAAATCGAGATCACTAACCCTTTCTGGAAGGCCGCAATGACAACCGCGTCCGAGACTTCACGGATTGTATTCTTGTTTTGTGTGAAGCGTCGGATGAACTACCGGAGGGACTCACTTTTCTTCTGATCGAGCTGATATAGATCCCATGGTGTCCTAGGCCTCTCGTAAGTACCCTGGAAGTTTGCGATAAAGTACTCACAAAGGTCTCTACCGAAATCTATGGAGTTCTTAGGAAGGTCGCCTTGACGTCTAGGGCGTAAACTTGTAGCCAAGCTTCTAGATCTCTTTCCTTGTAAAACTTCATAATGCCCTTAGGGTTAAATACTCTAGGCCACACCACACAGCGAAGCCAGGCGGTGAACGTGCAGATCCTGTTGATGGACCCATCATCGTAGCGTGGAGGAGATCAGTGTGGTGATCTGACTCGGCGATGGTCGCGGTCGAGCCAGCCTTCTTGATGATCCCTGCGACTGCCACAATCTTCCCGTCGATCGTCATGGTTGTAGCGGGCATCATTGCGGACATGGTGGATGCCGAAGTGTTCGTCATCATCAGCATGCCGGCGCCGCTAGTCATCATGGCGTTGCCTCTACTTGGAGCACCAGCTGTCGACGTATGTTTAATCGAGGAGGGTGTGCTGTCGGCAATAATATAGATGGGGTTGTGCACTGGATCCAAACTCGATGGTAGCACAAGACAAAGGATTATACAGGTTCAGGCCCTCGCGGTGGCAGTAATACCCTAGTCCTGTGGTCTAGGATTATGATGTTGGTGATCGATCATGTATGTTTTGCATATTACGCGGTATGCTTCGGATGTCCCTCTCTAGGATTCCCATCCCGCCTTATATAGTGGGAGGGCAGGGCTACAAGGTAAAGTCTTGGTCGGTTACGTGGTAGGATTCCTATTTATATCCTCCCCCTATCAAATATGTTGATATCCAGAATTACAATCATTTCTTCCCTATTCGGGATAGACTTCTATCTTTGTACTACCTTGCCGTGCAAGGCAAGCCATAGTCCGGGTCATGCCCACGCGTGTATAGCCGGCTCAGCCCATCCCCTATCAGGTAGTCCTCGCGACGTCATTGACCCCGAGGTACATGCATTCCACACCAGTTGGAAGAATATTTTACCGGCTCAAACTATCAAAACCAATTGGAGGAAATCAGCTACACCTTCAAAGAAGAATCCTAAGAGAAATCGAGGGCTGGGAGGAGCCAAAGGTGGGTCGGCCAACCAACCCTAGGTCCGCCGAACCCCTTGGACCCCCTCTCGTATTTTCCTTTGGCTAGTGGCTTGATGAAACATGTCCCATATCGTGGCTGCACCTCATTGGCTTTGGTTGGCTATAAAAAGACCCCCTCACCTCACCTGGTAACACACACACACACACACCATTTGAAGAAGGCAATCCCCGCTAAACTTATTTCTCTAAAACAAAAGGGCAGTGTTTGGCCTCGCATGTTGCACATCTTCCCATGTATACCCTATAGGTTATAAATGCGTATTTATTCGCAAGAGAACTGAAAAAATTAAGTGGTACGGTAAAAACTAAGGTTGATTGCGCAAGGATTCACTCAACGTCCTAGCATTGAATATGATGAAACTTATTCCCTGGTCATGAGTGGTATCACCTTTAAATATCTCATCTCAATGGTAGCTAACATGAGTTTGAATATGAAATTAATGGATGTCGTAACAACATACCTTTATGGTAACTTGGAGTTAAAATTATATATGAAGGTATGTGATGGCATACCTACTTCGAAAGGAGAAAGCAAGCAATTATATTGCTAAAATTATAAAAATCGTTATATGGATTAAAGTAGTTAGAAAGAATGTTTAATCACTTGAGTAGATATTTATGCTAGAAAGACTATATGAATAATGAAACAACAAGCGATTATTTGAAAGCAGAATTCGAGATGAAAGATCTAGGTAAAACCAAGTTTTTCCTAGGCCTACAATTTGAGCATTTGCCAGATAGAATCCTGATGTATCAGACGACCCACACCCAAAAGGTATTAGAAAGGTTTAGATTTTATAAAACATACACATCGATAACCCCTATGGTCAGTAGGTCACTATAAGCTGACCAAGACCTGCACAGACCTCCGGGGAGGGGAAGAAAGTCCTAGGGTCAGGATACCCATACTAAATGTAATTTGTGCGCTCATGTACTTAGCAAATAGCACACGGTCTAATATTGTATTTGCCGTGAATTTATTAAGTGAGGTACAATGCAGAGCCTATTAAGAGACATTATCAAGGTCATAAGGATATATTTCGTTACCTCAAAGGAACAATCATTTTGAGTTTAATTTATACAAAGAACCAAGATATGATGGTAGTATAATATGCAGATATATGCATGGTACTTATCAGGCCCACATATAGGGAAGTGTCATAAACGTGTTATATGTTTCTGCGTGGAGTAACCTCAGTTCATTGAAGTCGTAAAAGCAGACACTTGTGTCAATATTGATAAATCATTCAAAAATAATTGCATTGTATGAGGCCATAGTTGAATATGTCTAGCTTTATAGAATGACACTGCACATTTTGTGGTCATGTGGATTGAAAAGAGCATCACCTCACAATTATTTTTGAAGATAATGTAAAATGTGTCGCACAAATGAAAAGGGACATATAAAAACAATTTGACAAAACATATAGCCCAAAATATTTTTATGCACATGAGTTGCATAAGTTGAATGAAATTACCATACAACTTACTAAGTCATCTAGCGGTTTTTACTACAAGGGGACTAGCCTATAGCAACACATTGATATGGTGCTATTTGTACACATATGTGTTGTAGGCATAAACAACATCACATAATGTAGGTGTTATTAAATGTGGTGTTGCTAGCTGTATGTGCCATATAAATTTTAAAAGTTTAAAATTTTCATTTTTTAAATTTATTTATTTATGAGACTTTCTTTTGATTTTTTTATTTTTGTAATTGATTTTTTATTTTGATTTTCTAGAATTTATTTTTTAACATGTTTCATCCCTCTTTTGAATTTCTCCATGCCATTCTCTCCTTAGTGCAGTCAACCAAACAATATCTCTACGCAGCCTGTACAATCTCATACAGTTAACCAAACAACAACCATTTGCATCATCTCAGCCTGGCTCGGACCAGCCTGGCTCGGCTCATACAGCCTGGTTCAACTGAGAAGGCAACCAAACAGCCTATAAATGGTTTATTGCAACATCATTAAGTGTGCTTGTATGTGTGTGTGTGTGTGTATATATATATATAGATAATATAGTTAGTCACATATAATTTACTGAAATTGATCTTGAACAACTCTAAATATAGGCAATAATAAAAAAATGAATTTTATTCATTTAAATATAACATAATGTATATCATTTCACATAGAAATGAAAAACAACTCCTTTGTCGATATGTAAAGAGAAGCTAACAAGTAATAATTGACTAAAAAATGTGAAATACAACAACGATGTCTACTTAATTCCTATTTTCTTCCGCCCGAGCTTCCCATCTTTCATCATGGTTTGGCTTAACAAAATATGCTTTTTCTCCCTCTTCTCAAGGCCCTATAAGATCTTCCATCTTTTTATCGCTCTCAACATAGAAGTAACGCTCAACCGTTGTCCTTCAAAGCCATTTTGTACGAACCATTGTCCTAACTTGCCAATGTCAATTTGGAGTATAAACACAAATGCACATTAAGAATTTCATAAAGGATTAGAGGGTGAAATGATGTAATAATAAATAGTTTATTTTTTAAATCCAGGCTAACCTAATTGCTAGAAAATAGCGACTGCAACAATACCTTAGCCGAAGAAGATCCAAAATATTAACAAAGTTGTCAAAAACATTGTCTTGTGCCACAAAATTATGAAATTAAACCTGTAAGAAGAACAATTTACATAAACTACAAAAAATGATCTTAATAATGTACTTTCAAAATTATGCCAATAATGGTGCAAAGAGAGTTCGATCAATGGAATCCTATAAAGTCATCTATATTTGCATAAGAACGGTGCTATAGAACACTTTATCAGAGCCGTTGGCTACCTAAATTAGCCCAAAATAGAAGAGAGAATACGAAATAGGAAGCTTTGCACAGGTGGTTCATCTAGTTATAAGTAGCAGAGGTGTTTGATCGGGAGTGATAGCAAACAGTTAGCAGTATTCAGCAAGTTGGACCATGCAAACAGAGCAAAGGATGCGCATGAAATAGGAAGCTTTATACAGGTGGTTCATAAAGTCTGCATTTAGGCAGCCCAGACTACTCAGAAAAAACCTATTCTAGTATGGTAGCAAACTAGCAATCAGTTAATAGACAATAACTATTATCAGTTGTGATGTTATTCTCAGATGTCAATATTCAAACCATATGTTTTGTCTGCATTGACCATAAATGCATGTTCTTAATAAACTCCAAGTACTACAGGAAAGCGCAGTAATTTCGTCGGCCAAAAACCGACGAAATTAGGGGCAAACTGACAAAATTAAGCCGACGAGATGTGTTAGACGAAATTAACCGCCTTTTCGTCGGTTGCCGACATATGAATAGCTTTGGAGCTGGTGAAATAAATTTTGATATGAATGTTCTGTTTGAATTGTAACGCCTAAACTGATGGCTTCAATCTTGATTCAGATAAATATAACATGGCCGCCAAAACAACATGACTTTGAAACCATATCATGGTAAGCAACACAACAAGCCCCAGCCAGGCATTTATAGCATAGGTGGGGTTGTACGCTTATAAATCAAGGAAACAAGCACAGAAGAAGTACTTAGAATTTAAAAAATGAATCGACAACAAAGAAATCAAGGTTCACTCACCTGCATGTCAAGTTTCTAGTATTAGATTGCATGTCAAGTTTATTGCATTTATTCATGTAAAATAAGTTAATTAACAGCCCAATTATAGTGTAATTAATCCCTTGCGAAGATAAATTAAATATTACCCAGCAAATCTCAAAGGTCCATGACTTGATCATCAATAGTAACAAATGCTTGTGATAGCCAATAATGAGTTACTGATAATCTTCAGTTCAAAGGGAAGCATATAAACTCCTTAGCTTAGGGGGTACATAATGCAGAAGAAAATATAAAGTAGTGTCTCTATCAATAAAGGAAATTAACGATGCTAAAAAAATTCTGATATACTGCTGATGATACAGGAATAATGCCTTATTTATTTAATATTTCAAACATCAGAGTTGAAGTGGTCCCGCAGATGGAAAAGCAGTTTAATTTTTTTGTACATCATTGCCAATGTCAATGCGATATCCTCATATAAAGCATACAAGGGCCACACACACCTTACTTGTTAGCCACACACTGCAATAAAAATAATTGAAATGTCATGAAAAAATGCTTCAATATAACACTATGAAATCACACAATGATGATTTTGGAAGACCAATGAAATGATACACACGAACCTGTCGATATAAATGAAGAGAACGCCATGGCAGGGAAATTCGTAGAACGTAGGGCCCTCTCCCTAGCGTCATGGGCTCAGCCTTGTAATCATCCAAAATCAGATAACCTTTATGGTGTCTTTCTACAGGGTTTAAACACCCTTTGATAGGGAGCATCCCCTCAAATGTCTGTTGTTAATAACACCAAGCTGAATGCACCTTTCCAATTTCCTCATGCAAAATGGTGGGGAAAAAACTGAATTGTGTAATTTGCTATATGACACTAGTGATCGAATTAATAACATTTGAGCCTAGAATCTAGTGATGTACATGGCATTCACACGGTGTGTCATATAGTAATTATACATCAAGTTAGAGTATCTCATAGCATATCTAAAATTCCAACAGAAGCAGAGGACGATGCTAAAAAATTCTAACAAAAGCAGAGCACGATGTTCAGTTGCTCACTGGCGGAGGGGTGGCGCCGGACTTGGTGGAGGGGGCGGTGCGGGGCTCTACGGAGGGTCAGCGCGCGGCGGACAGACAGCGCTGGGCGCTCGGTGGAGGGGCGGTGTGGGGCTCGGCGGAGGGGCGGCGCCGGCTGAGGGGGCGGCACTGGACACTCGGCGGAGGGGCAGCGCCGAGCTCGTGGGGCGAGCAGCGGAGGGTGGGTAGCGCCGGGAGCTCGGCGGATGGTGGCGCTCGGCGAAGGAACGGCACCGAGCGATGGCACAGGCGGCGGCTAGGGTTGGGGGCGGCTAGGTCGAGCGTGGAGAAAGGAGGAAGGACCCAAGTCAATCCGTTGCCTGGCTAATAGGCTGTTTGGTTGACTGCATCCCTGGAGTTTTGCATCTGCAGATGCAAAAAAAGTTTGTTTGGTTGTCTAATCTTGTATCTGGGCCGTATTTAACGGATGCAACTGACCCCTCCGGGCCTGGCTCCACGGATACGACCAAATCGGCCGTTTCCAGAGAGCCAGCCTCCGGAGATGCATCAAGGGTGTTCGCGGGAGCCCCCTGCTCTGCCTCGTCTTCTCTGCAACTTCCGCCGGTGAGCTCGCATCCTTCCCGCGAACAGCCAAGTCGCCTCCTTCCCGCATGAGTCCGCCTCCTCCCCTCCCGCTCGTTCTCCTTGCTTCTTTCCCGCACGCCGCTGCCTCCTCCCGCGCTCCTGCGATTCGCCTTTTACCCACGCGGCCGCCTGAGATTTGCCTCCTTCCCGCGCACTCGCCTCTGATTCAGCTGATTCCCCCACACCATCTGGTCGCGAGCCGCCATTTGCCCTCCTGCAGTCGCCCCCTTCCTACTTGGCTCCTAGGGTCCTCCCCCTCCCTCGTACCACTCCTCCCCGAACCCTCCCGGTGTCAGCCGCCGAGCTCGGACTCCGCCGCCTTCGGCTGGTCCGCAGCCGTCGCTAACGACTCCTGCTGCCTGCCACCGCCGGTAAGGTAAGATATAGCACCTTGTATTGATGCTTGGGTATGCTGTTGTGTTGAGCTGTTCTTGTGTTTGTATGGAGCCCGTTAGATCACACATACACATGATCTGGTATGTCAATGTCAATTATTTAATCACTACTCATTAATATTAAGATTGTGAATTGTGATGGCGTGATGCTACCAGTTAGCTTAGTAATGCTCCTGCAATGTATGCAGATACAGATGTGTTTGGAGATTTTTCTTTCTAATTCATTTGGTTTAGGTTGTAGCCTTGTAATTAAGGAAGCTATTGTCAAGTATGTAACTCTAATCTTTTTGATGAAATAATGTTTGCACTTTGCCTCCATAGATTTTAATCAGTTTGTTCTATTTTGTTAGGCTACTGAACGTGGATGATATATTCTGCTAGGGCATCATTTTTTTTCATGCTTCCGCTTTTGATTCATTGCTGATGCATGGTATTGATGGTACCGAATTACAGTATATGCTTTGTAATTAAATATATCATATAATATTATATATACACTATATATAGACATCACCTCTCTTATGTTTCCTGGGAGGATAAAGAGGAAACTAGTGATTAATTTACATTGTTTTGGTTTAGCTACTAGTTACCAGTTGCTTAAATTTTACAGTAATTACCTTTTCACTTTTGAACTAGTCAAACAATATCTTCGCTAATTGGTGATGATGTACCATGTATTCAGATGTCCATGCTGTTGTTGGCTAATTTAAATATTACTGGTCATTAACATAGAGTCCCATATTATTTGTTAGATGGATATGGCAAGCCGACGACAGAAGCTTATTATTCAAGCAGTTGCACTTGTTACTGTCATGCAAGCTTTTTGGGTTAATAAGCTTAGATTGGCTAGACTATCACGACCAGCAATCACCTATGGTCCTATGTGTGATAGAGATGCTGAACGCCAAGCCAACCTAAATCTAATTTATAACTATAGTGATGTTGAATGTGTCAGTATGCTACGTATGAGAAGAGCCCCATTTTTTTACCTATGTAACCTATTTAGGAATAGAAATTTGTTGCGAGATAGCGTACACACTTGTATAGAAGAGCAAGTCGCAATGTGGGGGAACGGCGACGACCGCGCGCGCCGCCTCGCCGCGCCCTCGCCGCCTCGCCGCGCCCTCGCCGACCGCCGTGCCACTCGCGCACCCGCCGCCTTGCCGGCGCGCCATGGCACCCGGCCCCACCTAGGCGCCCTGGGCGAGGGCGCCCTGCCCCTTGGCGCCTTGGGCGAGGGCGCCGAGCCCTTGGCGCGCTCCGCGGGAGCGCCATGCCCCCGATGCCACCCTGGCCGAGAGCGCCTAGGGGTATTTTTGCAATTGGGCGTAAACTTTGGGCATTTTTTCGTTTGCGTGATTTTTTATGGGCAAACAGTAAAAATTTTCAGGGTTGCGGGAGGCTAGGTTAGGCGTGGAGAAAGGAGGAAGGACCCAACTCAATCCGTTGCCTGGCTAAGTGGTTGAGCAGGTCATGGGCCTCTAAAAAAAAATACGAAGTACATAATTGTTATTTTCTCAAATTAGATTATGGTCTAGTTTTTGTGTTTTACTAAATATGATAGTTTGTCTTATGTTAAACACGTCGCACATACCTAATACATAGCAACAGGTTTATTAAGGTCTTGTTCATTTTAGATAAAATTAAATTAAATGAAAATTTGTTATTTTTGTACAACCTAAATGATGTAGTACTTTGTAGTCATTTTTATGGGAGTTTATAGTTCTAGAATAATTTTTCGAATAATTTTTTGAACTCTCCAAAACCACTTTCACAACTTTTTTAGATTAAAACTTTTAACAACTTCCAACTAAAACAAATAAGGCATAAGTGACACTAGGCTGTGAAACAAGAAAGGTTTTCACAAGTAAAATTAATGATTTAACACATATTTGTCAGCAACACATATTATATGATGCAGAGTTGTTTCTTAGCATCATAACTTATATGTGTTGCTAGCGTGTGTTGGAGTAGACATATCCTATGAGTTTTCTGCATCACAAGCAATATATGATGCTAAGTATGTGTTTGAATAGGCTAGTTATGTTGTAGTGAGATTCAGACTAAATATTTTCTTACCACTACTCTAAATTATTTCATACGTAGTTATTAATTTATATAAAATCTACACATATGCTCATGTCGGTTTAGTAAAATGCATAGCTTGCTAAAACTGCTTCAATGAACACTGCTTTACTGATTATTTCGTATTGTACCAATACCTACACATTCAAACACATGAAATTAAGAGGAAAACCAAAAACAGCAGAGTACCTCGACGAGGATAGTGAGAAAGCAAAACCAGCTGAGGCCTTAGTGAGCACCCGAGGCAATGAGAATAGAGTGCAGCGGACTGAGTACCACCCTTCCTTTTATAGCCGAAGTCATGGATTAAATTATAAACATGTCATTTATTACTCACTAATTAAACACGATCCGAACACACCTGTCAGACAGGAAAAGACGGGTGCGTGGCAGACAGTGAATGACCAGCCACCAACTGCGTCTTTTGCTGCTCACGCCAGCCCGTGAATGATTTTCAACGAGCGGGAATCTAGGCAATTAGGCACACGGTTCAAGGGTGCACAGTGCAGTGGCACACAGTTCAATCACGACAATCCGATGCAGCCAGCACGAGCCCAAGCGCGGGGCAGCCTGGATGCGTGGCTTAGGCTGGCGGTTTCCTCCACGCCGCATGGCAGAAGCCAGCGCTTCCGCCGTGGGAGGTGGCGAAAACATCGTTTCCTCCGTGGCCGGTGGCAGAAGCCGCCCCAGATGGCGGAAACAAGCTCAAAATTCGGGAATTCCAAGCTGATGCGTCATATTTTTGCAATTTTCATTTATATATGTATTATTGCACCAATTTTTCTTATTCAATGATATATGTCCTAAGGGCATGCCCAATGCTGCCTCTTTTTTACCCCTATTTGGCACTCAAAACACTATAGCAGTAGGTAGGGAATAAAATAGTAAAGAGAGAAATGTATAGATAGATAGACCTGATCACGGGAAGCCTGGCCCGGCCTGAACGGTGCATCGGGCCGGGCTCGGGCCTCAGTCTCGGAGCTTGGTCGTCGGGCCGGGCCTGGCCTGGGCCCGGGTTTTTCGTGCTACGTGGCCGGGTCGTCGGGCTTCAAGCCGGGCTTTCGGGCTTCGGGCTAGGCTCAGGCCCGGTTTTCGAGACCGACGCACTGGGCCGGGCCGGCCTTGGGCCTGGTCCCGCGGGACCAGGCTTTTCCAAGCCCAGCCCGGCCTGACGTTTGATCAGGTCTAAGATAGAGTAGTAATAGAAAAGTGGATGAATAGGGATGAGATAGGGAAAATATGGAGGTGGCATTGGACATGCCCTAAGGGCAAAACCAAAACCCTAATTTTATCCAACACTATTCACAGCAACTCAATTTTTACTATCCATTCACCTAGGTCTATAATACTATTGGGCAACAAATAAGGCTACTATTGGTCTTGCCCTAACAAACCGAGCGACAGCTCACAGGGAGCGGCTCTGGGTTTGCACTTGTTGGGCTTCAACACCTGTCACTAAATAATTGCTCAATCTCTATTAACCATTGATTCAATGATGAATGAACAAGATCAAGTAAAAGCAAAGTTTGTCTTTCTGTTCTACACTTGCTGCGCTCCTGCTCCAGTTTCGGCTCATCTCATGCGCCTCATGCATGCATGTGTGCCTAAATAATGCTATTACTCTTCAGTAATTAACCTAGCTCCGCATTTAAGACGGAGGGTTGATTACTCCATTAGTGCTAGTAGTGTGCTACAAGCTCTGGACTCTGGACTGGAGTACGCAGGCGACGTTGGCCATCATCAATGGCAGTGCTCTCGAACAGTTTTAAGACGCCTTTGCTTGCCAGCTTCAGCTTGAACAGGCTACCTCGGTTCCTGTGTGCTCCAGCATGCATCATACGTTCCGCCAATCTTATCGCTTCGACAATTCACTAATAAACATTTTCGTTTTGTACTGCAGTGTGTGCCAAAAAAAAGTCCAAAAAGTAGTCAAAATTTATCACCAAGAACAAGCCGCAGGGTGGTAAGCTAGCCTGATCTCTTCCATGGCATGTCCTGAGTCCTGATCGATGTTACCATATTCCTGACATGTGGGCATATGTTCCATTTTCGTATAAACTTCCATGAGGTCGACACTATGACACCGTACGTATGGTCCACTGTTTCAGGTTTTCGGCAAGTCTCACAACAGGGGAGCAGCATACGGCTTCAAGCCTTGAGCACGAAGACTCACGCAAGCGAGGCAACATGCTGAACACTACTTTTTTCTCAACGTCGATCGAGGATGTAGATGTACACGGACATTCACGTCACACGGGCAGATCGACACAGCATATGCGTCAGATTACGATTACGAACACTACGAGAGAGAGACCGAATCTCTCAGAGAGCAGAACCATCGAGAAAGGTACTGCAACTGTTGAGAGAGGTACTTCTCTTGACGGCAGGCTGTTGAGAAACAAAACATGGTGACCAGGCCAAGAAAAATGACCTCTCTCGATAGCTTGACCGTTAAGAGAACCTCTCTCGACGGCTAGCAAGCAACGTCGATAGAACTAGCATTGTCGCCGTTTGGCAGGGAAGATAGCGCTCTCTCTCTCAATAGCTAAGCAGCTGTTGTGGGAGTTTACAATTGGGTCAACCCAATTATCACTAGTGCGATCCCGTGCACATTCCCTCAATGGTCACGAGAGAGTGAGAGAAAATAGCGGCAGCATAACAATTCCCACATGCAATTTGTAAAGCGAGCTCCTAGACATATGGGTAGTCTTCATCTTAAATGCCTTCTGCAAATTCTTTTTCAGAGTACAACATGATCAAAACTCTCCGACTTAAAAAATGGCCGTTGGATTGAGTAGCTTCGCGATTAAAACGCAAGGTGAGTATATTTAAAATACTCGCAAGCCAGATGCCTAAAAAGCAGTACACGTAAGTTCGACAAGGGAAATGTTTGGCTCTTTTACGGAAATACTAGTGTTTGCCTAGTTTTGCAAAGCATTTGAAAAATCGGTTGAAATCTGAAATCTAAAATCATTGTTTCATAAACCAATCTGTTAACCCTTGATTCCCCAAAACTAGCTAACCCACCAATTTCATAAAAAAGAATATCAATTTACTCTCTACTTTCTCCCTGAGACTCTCATAAAACAAATCACACGAAAGCATTTTTATAACCTTTGGAAACCAAACCAATCTACATTTTGTGTGTTCAAATAGTTAAAAATTAACATCTTAAAGAAATGTAAGGCCGGTTTGTTTTTATTTTGTTATGCGTCTTAAAGGCTAGATGTAACCATTACTTCAATTTTAACTCCTAAGAAGTTAATTATAATAAAATAAAATAAAACGAAATGGGCATATTTATAATAAAATAATAGATTATGCTCGATAATTTTAAGCTTTAAGTAATTTTCAGTATTAAATTATTGCCCTTTCTATTTTTTAGCCCCTAAAATAATTCGTAAAATTTTTATATTTTGATAAGTCATTTAAAATAATAAAATAAAGATCTATATAAACCAAAAGAACCTTCCCAAAAAGTTAACAATTTTTAATTTGTTTGTTGGTTTTAATGATTTAAACTGTATGCATGCCTGATATTAAATAAATTACAAAATATTTTAAAATGGTAAGATCATCCCAACAACCACTCTACATCTCCCAAAAAAACTATTGACATCCTCTTTATATGTATCTCTAAAATTCCTCGACAATTTACAATGCACTCTAAAAGATTTCTTTCCTCCAACATTCCTCTTATATCTGGTACAGTATTCCCTCCAGTTACATAATACCTACCATTTTAGGTTTGTCCTAAGTCAAAGTTTTAAAGCTTTATCTATAAAATTTTTTAAAACTATTTGGTTTGTGTACATAAAAAATGTATATATAAATTCGTCTTGAAAAATACTTTCACAATATTATATTTTCGTGGATTTATAGATATATTTTATTTGTAATTGATTGTTAAAGCTATATTTCGAAGACCATGTCAATGTCCAAAATAACAAGTATTATGGAATTGGAGGGAGTATAGAGGGTCTGTGCTAGTGATGCTCTAAAAACTGGTCAACCTAAATGGTAGTTTAAGATAGATAATTTGCTTTGCACAATTTTAATTTTGATGGACTAAAAGGTGTGGGAGTGCTTCATGGGAAAAAAAAGTGTTTGTTTTCCCTTATTGTGAAGGAAACTTGAAGTGCAGTGTAGTGGACTCAACGTTGCAGACAAAGCATTAATCTTTTAGAGCTGAAGTCCATACTCATTTTAATGCAACTTGAAGCGCGGTACGGACTAATACAGGCAGTAACTCACGTTGGAAGAAAGGAAACATAGTCGCTGGAATTTATGGCATGGTAAACGGCAGAGCTAGTTATTAATTACTCCATATAGGATATCAACTCCAGTTTTATGGAGTAATTATACCCGTGAATCATGGCAGGTTTTAAGGTAGTGGTAGTAGTAGTACTAAACTGTAAACTGTAGTAAACTACTGGTAAAATACGCTCCAATTAGTGCTTCGTACAAGTGTCAACTCATGCCAAGTCTTTATTCAACCATGGCCTGCAGTCTTTGTGCCTACCAATTTACCATTACTTTTAGAAACAAAAGAATTTCCCCTCTTCGTCTTCTTCTTCAGAAGTTTTTTCTTTTTGTAGCATGTCGGCCTTGCACTTTGATAAATTTTTTTTTTTGGAACGGAAAGTTGCCCAGAACAAAGCATCGGTTGATTTGGCCACACGATCAAACTTGGTCACCACAAAAAAGCGAGATAATTTGACAAGACACTGTTAGTCATTACAGGAAATGACATCAATGTCGGCGGCTAGAAAATCTATGTTGGCGGCTAAAATCCCGACGACATTAAAATTTCAGCGACCTACGAAGATGCCGACGACACAATTACTTTTCGGCAAGCTCTATGGTCAGCCAAAATAAGACCGCCGACATATCCCACATTCACTTATGTGCGCGTCAGATAAATTTCTGAGCCCGCCAAAATAGTCTGTGTCGTCAGCCTAACTCTAGCCGACCACATTGTGGCTTCCCTTGACGGGACCTTGACGCCACAGACGGAAGGAGTTCATGTTGGTGCCGCATGGCAGACAAAAGAGTGTATCTACCATGTGGGACCAACCAGAGAGTTGACATAGGGAGGTTAGGCAGTATTTGTGGCCTTTTTCAAAAATTAACAGCAAGTTTTATTGTTGTAATTGTATCTATATCGTCCGCCTTGTCATCGGCCTACCACACTGCTCACGTTCAGGTGCGTTCATGCTGACCACCTGAGCCTAGCTAGTGTCGGCAGAAACTGCAAGGGCCGCTGACATAAGAGGCATTTTTGTCGACGGATACTACTATGTGCGTCGACACAGACGTTAGCCAGGCAAACCAGCAAGGTCAGCATGCTGGACCTATGTCGGCGGCATACATAGAAACCAACGACATTGTTCGGCCACGTGTCGTGCCAGTGTTTTTTCTGTGGGGCCCACCGTCAAAGTGCCGTCACCATGCACATGCCGTCAGGTGGAGGGGGCTTGTGTCGGCGGTTCAAAATGTCGTCGACACTGCCCTAACCTAGGGGGCATGCCCCGAATGCGGCATTGTCGTCGAGGCCGCCAACAGAATCTCGATGTGTTGTCGAAGTTGCGTTGGCGGAGCAGTGTCGACAGCTAGCCGCCAAGATAGTTCTGTGCTGGCGGTATTTAGGCTGTGTTGGCGGCTTTAGCCGTCGATACTAATCCCGAAACCTGTACTGAGGGCTTTACTATAAACAACATTATGTGTCTAGACATCCAAATTAATTTGCATGCGCACAACGTCTTGGATAGTACTCCGTCCGTTATGAAATAGTAGTCATTTTAGATATTAACACGGTCTTCAAAATAGAATTTTGACCATAAAAATCTTCTAAAATTTATTTATAATGCATTAAAAATTATAATATTATGAAAAAATTTCAATATGAATCTATCTATATGATTTTCATGTACTCAATCTAAATAGTTTAAAAGTTTTCTATGCATAAAGTTTTAAACGACTACCTTTTCTTTTCTATGCATAATGTGTAACCATTTGGATGCTATATATATATATATATATATATATATATATAGGAAGCCTGTTCGAGGCTCTATGGAGCCTAGGCTCCATTGGTATCCACCCTCCATCTTTCTTTAATCGGATTGATATACTCAATAAAGATTAACGGATCATCTAAGCATGCATACCCGTTAAAACATTGATATTAATGAACTTTTCAAATCACTCACTAATCATGTACGTAATTAATGCACTTTTCAAATTTCCATGCATGCACCAACGGTGTATTTGTTTCCTTTTTCTATAGATGTATGCGATTTATATTCGTGTAACTCATGTATATTCGTGTTGCATTCATTTATATATCCATGTATATTCGTGATCACGTCCCTATTAGCATCAAGACATGGCCCAAGGTTCCTACGGCTACGAAAGAGCTGCTCTGGAAGGATATAAAAGAAAACTTTACGATTCCGACGGCTTATGAAAACAAGTGCAAGAAATTTACTCTGAGCAAGATGGCGTTATGCTTTCAGTCGTGGAAGAGCGAGCTCAGTAAGAAGTACGTGCAGACCGGAACAACACCAGACTTCAATAAGTATCCGAAGCTAGCGGATCACTGGCAAACATTCGAGGAGTACAAGCTGTCGGTTGAAGGCAAGGCCGCGAGTGAGCAGAACAAGGCCAACGCACAGAAGAAACAATACCACCACCATCTCGGGTCCGGTGGTTACATCAAGGCTATGCCAAAATGGGAGAAGCAGGAAGAAGAGCTTAGAAAAAAGGGTATAGTACCTGAAACAGAAGACTGGGAGCTCCGCCCACGCAACTGGACCTTGGGCCACGGAGGGAGGCTGAAGGATGATGGCAAGCTGGAGATGGCACCACAAGTGCAACCCGTGAAAGAAAGGATTGTGGAAGCCATCGAGAAGCAACGTGCAGGTTCCTTGGTGGTAGACAGGGAGAATGACGAGCTTACGTACGCACTCGGGAACGCAGAGCATCCAGGAAGGACACGAGGACTTGGCAAGCAGGTGCCGTGGATGGCTGGCTTCTCAAATGATCAAGCCACATACCGGAGCCGGGAAAGAAGAAAAGTAAGAGAACACAACAGAGTCAGCAAAATCGAACGGGAGCTCAAGGAGCATAAGGAAAACATGGCAGAAATGCTAAAGCGGGAAGTGCATGCTGCAATCGCCAGTCTTCAAAGACCAGGTGGGGTTATCGTCATGCCTCCGGAAGTAGATGTGGTTAGTCCCCCGGGCTCCGGTCGGCGAAGCAGCTACGCGTCAAACAACGTGCCGGCCGATGAATTGCAGGCCCGTTATCCCGTGGACGACATCATCGTGCCCCGCCAATGTGAGCTACGCGTCCAACTGCACAACCTCACCCTCAAGGTGGCTTACGCTTTGGCCTTCCCCGTGGAGTCGGGCCAGACATTCCACTGTAACCCTATACCCGCGGGATACTCCAAGGTCACGGTGGACGAGGTGGTGGCCGGATTTGAGGATATGGAGCTCGATATTGCTGGAGGAGACGATGTGACCAAGCTTGGAGAGGCCGTCCATAACATCATCCTCTGGCGGAAGAAGTACATCGTGTTTTCTGATGGTGTGGAGGTGACATCTATACCGAGACAGAACACTCCACCGAGACGGAGCTCACCTCCTCCACCAAGACAGGCCACGCCACCACGCAACGCCTCGCCGGTGAGACAAAGCACTCCACCACCCGCTAGCGCTATGCGCAGAAGCCCAACACCGCCGCCAGCCCCTCAAAGCAAAAGGAAGCAGCAGCCTCCGAGAGAAACAACGGAGCCGGCATCTCCCCCCAGTAAGAAGCTTGCTAGCAAAAGGAGCATTCCTGCAGCTAGAACGACAACAAGCAGCAGGGCGGCCGGTTTCCCATTCAGACAGAGAATGAAGGAACCTGGAAAAACACCTTATGAGATGACGTCTGAGGAGCTAAAGAGCGAGTCGAAGAAAGCTGTGGACGCATGGATAGAGGGGTATAAAGCTAAAACAAATCCACCGCCAAAGGAACGAATTGATTCAAAGATCGCGGACTTCTTCGCGACAACTAGTCAGCACCGACCGCCTCTCTGTACCGACTACCAAAGAACTATCAGAAAGCACGTCTTCAAGAGTAAACAACCTCCGGGCACATACATGAGCAAGGAAGAACAGGAGGAGGCAAAACGTCTACAGATGGAGTATGACTTCATGAGGGAAGCTGGCCTTGATAACATAGATGCCGCCCGTGGAATAACTGATGATCTTCCAACGGCACAAGTCAGGTGGCCATTTAAGCTGGGCCAGCCGTTGCTAGACCCTAAGGACATACGAAAACTACCGGTCAAGATGCGACGCGCGCATGAATGGTACGAACACAGGTCCGCCAGGGGATATGCTCATTGCTGCGTCTCGTTTCAAGAAGAACATTTACATCGAGGGAATGATCAATTGATAAATCTTGAATTTGAAGACTGGTACAATGTGTACCATGCAGACGCCGTCAACGTGTCCTTCATGACCTGCTGGTGCCTGTGAGTGTCGACTCCACAAGATGTATATATATATATCTATACATGCTGCTTGCCGAGAACCCTAATTAATTAACTCAATTAACCTATTTTCTGTAGAATGGAGATACAAAGACTTAGAAAGCAGAAGCCGAACTCGATTGGCTTCCTTGACCCTTGGTTGGTCAACGAGGAAGTCGGGCAATACCCTGGAAAACCAAAGGAAATCCACGACTACGTTGTACATGCACTAGTACAACAATACTACAAGCAATACATACTTCTGCCATTCAACTTTAAGTACGTGCTGATGTCCTCACTAACATCTCGTTCTTACATTGCTTAAGGCACCTGATGGCACACTATATATTATTTAATTACATTTCATAATTGTTGCAATATATAAATAGGTTCCACTGGATCCTTATAATCATAAAGCTTGACCAAAGCATGATCATCGTCCAAGACTCACGGAGAAAACCGCAAAAGGAATACCAGTGGATAATTAACCTCCTTAACAAGGCGTTCCTGAGCTTTCAAGAGATTCAGAAAGGACGTTTTAAGAAGGAATTCGATGTCAAGCTAAGCGACTGGGTACGCTAAAACGACGTAATTGCCCTTTGTCAATTAATATTTCTTGTTATTACTGATCTGTAATTGCCCCGCATCGACCATAGGTAAAACAACAATCTGCGGGAAACAACCTATGTGGCTACTATGTGTTCCACTATATCCAAATGATGTGCCATGGCGAGCTTGAGCCTCAGAATCCTGAAGAGGTTCGTATATATATGCACGCAACCATGCATCTAGCTACAACTTAATAACGTTCTTATGTACTCCATTAATTTATATGGGTGCACGTATCTATTTATTTTCCACTTTAATTGAATTGGCAGCCCAACATGGATAAACATACTGAAGTGTTACCATATTATCGGGTGCTCGCATTACAAGAATAACTACTCGGCTTCATTCTCGATGAGGTCATTAACTCCAAGGGCAAGTTCCACTTTCGAGAACCATATTTCAACACGAATGAACTAGGGACGACTTCTACGTCGTCAAAGAGCGGCAAGAAGAGTACTGCAAGGAAACAATGAACTGTTTGGTCCATTTTGCACCATGTATATTAATTAGAAGCTTTGCGTAATAACTTCGTATAGCATACATTATACGAAGTTATACGAGCGAGGGCGGCGCCGCGCGGCGTAGTAGCAGCACGTTTTCGTCTCTCCTGTCGTGTCTTGTTACTGTACCAAGGGTACTGTACTGCCTACCCCCTCGGTTCTCTCCGCCAGTTCAAAGTTTGTATAAAAGGAGCGGAGAGAGAAGGGAGAGGGGGTCGAAGCTTTCACAGCATACTGTAACCACATTCCATTCAACCACAACCAAAGAGCTAAGGCTCAGCAGGAGTAGGACTGTTACCCGCGAGGGGGTCCGAACCTGGGTAATCCCCGCGTGTTGCTCCTTGCTGCGTTCAGCGCTCAATCGAATCGAACTCGGCCGATAGGCTAGCAAGACAAGAAATCTGACCAGGGGTGTGATCCGCAGTGGTTGAGCGGTGAACACGCCGTCACGTCTACTCTGTCCCGCCGTGGGTAGCCGGCAGAGCCAACACTTTGGCTCCGCTCTTCGTGGCGCCGTGCCCCGCTTCTTCCGCCTCCAGCCGCTCCACCGCGCTCTTCAGCGCGTCGACCTGGTCGGTGGAGCCCGGCGGGAGCGCTGCCCACGCTGCCAGCCTGTCCCTGAGGGCGGCCAACCTCACTGCCCGCGACGCACCGTGTAGGTGCTCCGGCAGCAAGGACCGCTCGATTGCCGCTTCTGCGTCGTCGGTGGAGATCTCTTCCTGGGCAGTTGATGAAAAAGAAATATGTTAAGTCCTAAGCTGTTCGGTGGAATGTAAAAGGAGAGTCTTGCCTCTGCATACCTACCGTGCCCGCTTCGGGAAGCTTGACCTTCTTCTTCGCTCCGTGACGGAGCTTACGCCTCTTGCTCGGCGGGTCCTCCTCCGGGCGGTCGTGGCGACAAGCTCAGCTCTCTGGTGAGCTGAGCACTCTTTTTGCGCAGTGAAGGAGCGTCTCCTTGCGCGCGACTTCTTCCTCGAGCCTCCTCTGCTCGGCGATCTGTTGTAGCCGTTCCATATGGACCGAGTGAGCCCGTGCATAGCACTTAAGCCACAGGGTCATGTTTCGTACCTCCTCGTCGCTTTGTTCGGTGAGGAGGGAGGGACTTGGGCGTTTCCCGCTTGGCTGGCCGTGCGTATGCTTGGCCTGCTCGGCGCGATTCATCGCCGCTGAGGGCTTCAAAGGCGGTTGGCGGCCGCTACGGCGCGGCGAGCTCCGCGTCGGCTCGACGGCCACCTTGTGCTTCACGGCCACTTTGGCCTTGCCCTTCCTCGCTTCCTCCTTCTCGGATCCTAAGAGCTCATCACGATCCCGCCGAGCTGCTCGTTCTGCGCATTTGGAAGCGAATGTGAGCATGCCATAGTTGTGTAAGTCTAGCAACTTAGGGGGAGTTCTGCGGAAGTTACCTCTGGTGAGCGGACGAGCACGTTTCTTGGGCATGTGTAGGCCACCTCGCCGGTGACCTCACTGTCCTTCCTGGCAGCCTTCAGCATGGCATCGACCTGCTCGGTCACCCATGCGTCGGTAGGTTTCACTGCCCGTACAGAAGAAGTCGTTAGTTCCTGTTCGGATGAATCACCAAGAAAGGGTGAGCGTTTGAGGAACTTACCCGAGCTTTCCCTGGTGATGTCTTCCCAATCTACTATCTTGTAGAAAGGGTAGGACCTCTTTCGCAGCGGACAGATCCTGTTCGCCACGAAGTCCCGGATAATCTCTCTGCCTGTGAGCCCGAGGCCCACGAGAGAGGCGATCTTCCGGGTAAGATACCACTCCTCGTCGGTCGGCTCCGGCCGCGTCATCTGTGTTCCCTTCGCCGGCGCCTGCCCG
Source organism: Raddia distichophylla (assembly GCA_005191435.1). NCBI lineage: Eukaryota > Viridiplantae > Streptophyta > Magnoliopsida > Poales > Poaceae > Raddia > Raddia distichophylla. The sequence goes on along the minus strand of SPJY01036992.1, from coordinate 82,887 downwards.
GTGAAGACGAGCTTGCTGTCGCCGCTCCTCTTGGTGTAGAACCACCTCATCCACCATGGCCCCATTGAGTCGAGCAGTGCTGGACGAGGGTACGGCGCGTCGTCGGCGGTAGCCCGGAGCTTGAGGTAGTAGCACCCAAGCCTGGAAGGGGCGGAGCTGCTCCTTGTCACTGTGTAGTAGTGGAGGAACAGCCCCACCGATGGATCAACTCCCAGGTAGCCCTCGCACAGGTGTGCGAAGACGGCCATTTGGAGGAACGAGTTGGGGTTGAGATTCGCAACCTCCAACCCGCTAATGTTCAGGAAGGCCTCCACGAAATCGCTTTCGGGAGACCTCAACCCAAACATGGCGAACTGCTCGAAGTTGACGAACTCGTCCTTGAGCGGCTTCGGTGTTTCCTCCTCCCCGGGCAGCCTCCAGCTGCCGGCATCGATGTGTCCCTCCACCTCTAAGGTTTTTAGATCCTCCTCGGTCATGCTAGTGCCTGAGAATTTGGCCATAGCAATCCCCAGGTTGGACGAGCAGCTTTAGAAGTGGGCTGTGGCTGTTTGATGCTAAGTGCTGTTGAAAAAGGGCTTGGGAAGCAAAGGCGTGCAAGAGCTTAAGTGGTGAGCCGCGGGCGGCTTGGTTCTCTTTATAGCCTCAGACGAGCAGCTCTGCAACGGTTTTTTGCCACAAAACGGCTAGTTTTTTTACTGCAATGGCTAAGTAAAAATGGTTGCCCGTTCTGGCTGCGCAGCAAAAGTTACCGTTGAGATCTGCCAACGGCTATTTTTCTGGCTTCTGTAACGAGGGTTGGGTGCTCTGGTCGGACATATGTTGTTCCCTGTTCGACGCAACAGAGTTGCTCGGCACTGGGCGGGTTTGTTCGGTCGCGAACAAGTCTTGTTCGGTTGAACCTTAACCTGTTCGGTCGCCTGTTGCATGTCTTTGTAGCAGGATAATTACCCTCTTCATGACTTAGAGTCTCAAGAGGAAGACCCCACTCTAGTGAGTCCTTCCACTTGAGTCTCGGGGGCTAGCTGTCGGGGATAAAATCACGGCCCATTGCCATGGCCCACTCCTTGACGGCCCAATCGTACAGCCTCCTAGGGCCTGGCTCCCTAGAAGGTTCTATCAGACCCATATGCATCCTGCCTAATAGCTTGCTAGCTGGCACGGTGCGTAATGGCCTAGGCTTCGTATTTGAGTCCGACTCGAACAAGAGTTCTGCACAGCTACGTGAAGGCCCGGACGTGGTTTCCCGGATTGGAGCAGACGTCGTGATCCCCAAGAATTGGAGTATACCTTATCTACCTCGGGATGTATTTGGTATGTATACGAGTTCGTTACGTCTTCGTAGTTAGCCCGGCCCGATTGTCCCTTGGTAGGTCGGTTGTTCAACACCTATATAAACAAGGCCCCTACAGCGTGTAGAGGGCACGAGATCATCGCACGGCTTTGGTCGCATACTACTTCCTGTACACCATAATCTCGTTGAGACTTATTCGTCTCGCCGAGTTCCTCCTTGTAATCCTCTCTCATATAAAGAAGCGCTGGACGTAGGGTTGTTATCTCCTCGGAGAGGCCTGAACCAGGATAAAAACCCCGAGTCTCCCTACTGCTCGTTGATCGTTGTTTGCCATACTCAGCAGGTCTTCTATCTCCCTTTCTCAAGAACCTTAGTTGACTTGGGAATGATATCCCAACTGTCGACACGCCGCATGTTGGCCCAAGCCACCGCTGCGCCGCTGCTCGTCGTGGACCACACAAAGCGCCGGTTTGACCGGTTTTTCTTCAGTTAATCCGGTTTATTCTTTTATGAAATTTCTGTTTTATCCTAAACTTTCAGGAATTGTTTCGGGAGCATCCGAACTCTAAATTTGGTGATTCCAGAGCCATTATTTTTCATAAATAGCCTAGAGTTTTATACATTTTATTGAGCTGGATATTCTGTTGGTTGTTTTTGTTGTTTCTTGCATATATGCATATATGTGTAGATCGTTCGTGTTCGCGCTGTTCGGGAGGATTCGAGGAGCCATTAGAAGGAGGATCTCAAGACCCGAAGTACTACCAAGGCAATATAGCTTGCATCTGCTCTCCTATTTTACAAAACTCACCCGATTACTATTTGTATTTATTATTATGATGCATGAAATGATGGGAAGGGTTAGAAACCTAATTATTCACACTGAGTCATGTACCCTATGAATTTAGCCATTTATTGTTGCCTTAGTTATTTTTCCTAGGCTATCCTTGTGCATAGTTGCTAGTGCTCGTGGGTTGCTAGTTGTTTAGATTATTCATCATTTAATTACTCTTGTGACATGGTATAATTGGAGGTGCTGAGTTATTTTTAATAACCTAATCAACTAAAACCTATGTGGCGTGTGTTGACTAAAGGTGGCAAGTCGGGTAGTTTTGTGGATTGAGGATGTGGTGGAGGTTGTCACCTTGGTCTAAGGACCCTTGATGTGTGCTTATCCGGCCAAATCATACAAGCGCAACCATAAGTGCTAGCGCAACCATAAGTGCTAGCTTAAGCATGATGCGCAGCATGTGCTAGTACTGACTTAGGAGTTAGGGAAAATTGTTAACACACTTTACATTGAAAAGATTGGGCTGTGGTTCGTTGGCTCAAGACGGGGACCCGAGATGTCGAAACCTTAGAGGGGGTATCGGTGTTAACAAAAGGAACTAATGAACTGCCTTGTATCGTTACTTGGTCTGGGCTCCAGAGGAAGAGCTAAGACATAAAAGTACCACTAGGCTTATGGGTAAAGTGTGCTACACTCTTCAGAGGTTAAAACTATCATGATAGCTGTTCCCACGTCCATGGGAGGGGAGGAAGGTCATACATGGTAGTCTCACGTGTTAATAATTAACCTGATGGGTTGGTGTAGTTTGAGCTGTTCGAGGCAAGGTTTGTTCTATAGAGGGGCTTTCGAAGCCAAGCTTTGGTTGTTTGTTTGGAATCTCTATCAATATTAATCAGACTAGAGTAGGTATTTATGCAAAATAACCACCCTGTTCTTGTTATTACCATCGCATCATTATAAGGATTCTTGCTGGGTAGCCGTGTACTCACTATACAAAACCACAGATAAATTTGTATTCAGGTGAAGAGTTAGGTCTGGTCTATCTTCAGGATCAGGAGGATTCTGTCCCGGACTTCAATGAGGATTAGCTGACGCTCAAGGGTCAGATTGGAGCATCATCATACTTTTTCCGCTGCATATTTGAATTTTCGTACTCTGATATATTATGGACAATATGATGTCATTTTTAATCAAACTATTGTAATAAGTAGTTGTGTAACAATTACTTTTGCATAATATGTAATTTCTCTTAGTTATTTGTGACTGTGTGGTGATGTTCAACAAACTTTCGCTCACAAGTTGCTGGCATTGATCTCTAGGACTAGCAATGGATTGTGAGTGGATCCTGGTGAAGCCGGAGTGGCGACAAAATTAGCATAGCTAGATATGAATAAGGCTAGAATTCAAAGGGTTACGCGAAAGGAAATGACCGGCTTTGAAGAGTCACTACTTCTTAAGAGCACAACACTTCATAAAACTGAACGCAGCCGTAAGTGGCTAAAATAAATAGGCTTTAAATTCTTTTAAGTATTTATCTAAGGTGGGAAGAAAAGCTATTGAGGAACTTATCTCAAAATATTTATTAAAATCTCCAAGAATTTTCCTTACTAAAGGTATTAGCTGACTAAGTTCTAACTTAGCTATATCATATCTCACAACAATTTAGATTTGGATCAATATTGTAGCTCCTACCAAGTATAGATTATGGTAGGATCACAAGTTATATATACCAATAAATGATAAATTATAATAGAATACTAATTTGTATAGCCAATATTTACCAAAGAATGATAGAGCAATTTTGCATCATTTCTTTGGGTACAAATAAAAGCCTATGCTATTTTATTTGAATTTTATTGAAGGTAAGTAATTTTTTTGGTTTTTTTGGGTTTTTCCAATTTGTATGATTTTTCTAGTACTAACTAACTAAAGCAATGATAGTTTCATGTGGAAGATAACAAGGCAACAAATTCTATATGGCAAGACAAGGGACAACTGGTAGGTACGGGCAGGACAAGACGCAAGCAAAGCTGGGAAGGCAAAACAGAAAGCTACAACAGCAAATGGGTCAAAACCCATGTGACAGAACCATGCTGCCAAAGCGTCAGTGTTTGATACCATGACATTCGTGTTTGCTTGGAGGCTAACGTTAGTCTCCTGATGGAATTTGGTGTGTTGGTGCAATGTCTCACAGACATGGCCCATATCATCAACCAAGGTATCCACCTATCTCCCACGAAACTGAGGTCTCTAGCGAATGGTTCCATGTAGGAAGAGTATCTCGCTCATGTGAATTGTCCATCCCTTTTTAAAGTGCGACCTTGTCCATAGCAGGTTCAAGTCCAGCTATACACAAAAAAACCACTCTTGTATTCGTAAGGATGTATAGTATCCTTCAAAGATCATTCTTTGGCCTTGGCCTTGAGACTCTCCCCTTTCTCATAGAAAGATCATTACATCAAACTAGCAGTAAAGATATATAACTCATCTTTCTACTACGAGAATAGTATAGTGGATCAAGAGCCATGCCGCCAACCTCAAACTCTTCATTCCAGGCCAATAGTTTCGCTCTAATGACTACGTACCTTTAACACATTCTTATTGAGGCTAAGCTTTAGGCCAACTACAAATTGAGATTAGAGAGCGGGGGAACTTCATCACTTTGGGGGAAGCTTTCTTCTCCGGGACAACTCCAGAAAGGAAAAATTAATGAAATCCTCCCTCTTCTTCTTGTTTGGAATTTCCTGCTTCATGCTGGTGGGTGCCTCAACCTCCATGGCTTTGTTCACCATACCCATGTGTAGATGGAGTCCATTGGTCCCATCCCGCATTAGGGTCAGATTGATGAGCATCAGTGGCGTCCCTGCATGATTCATTATTGGAAGTGATGTATTCTGACATAACTTGTTCTTGTTGGTATTGCTGCTAGTGGTAGTCCTCATGTTGGTGCGTGCGCGACTCCGGGTGGAAGTTGGTGTGTTGGTGCAATGTCTCGCGAACATTCCTCATATCATCAACCAAGGTATCCACCCTGTCTCCCACGAACCGGAGGTCTCTAGTGAATGGTTCCATGTAGGAAGGGTATCATGCTTATGTGAATTGTTCATCTCTTCCTAGAGTGGGACCTTGTCCATACTGATGTTGAGATCCTCCTGCTTCTTACTGCCGGGAACTTCCAGTTTCATGCTGGTGAGTGCCCCAAACTCCATGACTTTGTTCACTAGACCCGTGTGTAGATGAGGTCCATTGGTCCCATCCTGCAGTAGGGTTAGATTGGTGAGCATCGGTGGCATCCCTCCATGACTCATGGTCTGAATTGCTATGTTTCGATATATCTTGTTCTTGTTGGTTTGCTGTTGATGGTACTCCTCATGTTGGCAGCGCGCGTGACTCTTGGTCACTAGTCCTGAAATGCTATGCCGAGGGGGTTCTCTAGCTCTAAGATCAAGGGTTAATCCACATGCGGTATAGAGTCCGAGCCTTGGATTAGGCAAACGGATCTCAATTGTGGTTCCCAAAAACACATGAACAGGTTGTCGTTGGGATCTACCCTCAAAACATGCCCTTGCAAAGGTCCTTCCCTATTAATGGAAATTTGGTTTCTAGGAAGGCTACTTTGGCATTTGCTAGAACTCCCAAATTCTCAGCAATGCGGGTGATGAATGATGTATAGTCTATATCTCCTGACAAATTTTCTTCTCGTCTAGATGCCCTTGGCACCCTTGGCAATGCTTTCGCCAATCTTACCACACCAACATATTTTTCTGCAACAATCGTTAAGACCGAATACCCGAAGGATATAAAAATAATCAAGGCTTAGCAGTCCAAAAATTAGTCGGTCAGTCGTCCAAATGTTACAGGGCTTAGGATCGCTGCCACAAAAATATTTTTGCCAAAGTTATTAAGTCATGTAATTAATCATGCTTATTTGAAATCTAAGTGATCAAAGAGATTTATTATGCAAAGATGAAGAGGGCAGGCGTGAGATCATGCAATCAGTCCTGAGAGGTGCATTGATCGCAAAGCTGCCTCCTCAATTTATAGCTACGGAGTACCGACAACATGAATGCAAATGCACTAATTAACATGAAAAAGTAGTAAAATAATTGCCTAGATTCCAAGCTATGCAAATAGGGGAGTGCGTGTGAGATGACATGAGAGGTGGAGAGAAAGAGAGGGGGTTGGACCTGGGCGTGGTCAGCCGACTTGGGTTGTTTGGCCGGCCCCAAAATTTGTTTTTTTAAATGCGGGTTACATGCTGGCTTACCTCAACTACTTTGGAGTTGAACTTCGTCATGTTCCACAGCATCTCCCACCGCTCCACCTCTTTGGCATCATCTGCCTCATAGCCTTCCATCTCTTTCCTCCATTTGACACAGATGGAGGAGTATGGCCAGGAGCTACAGGGCGAGGGATTTCTTCAATTTTTGGTTCTTGTCTTTCTGGAGCTGGAGCTGGGATGGGGCCCTTACCTTAGATGTCGGAGGAAGGCCTTTGGGCAACGAGCAGTTGGTGGAAGCACTGGATGGTGGGCGGAGTCCCAAGTTGGAGCTGGTTCGGCCTGAGAGCTTGGGGGTGGAGGGGTAGTGGCTACGGTGACCAGGGCTTCTGCACTTGGTTGTCCACGGGAATGTCTGTATTGGGCTTCTGTGGGTGAAAGAAGACGTTAAAGATGCAATTCTAATGAAATAGCCAAAGGAGGAAAGTGTTATAAGGATGAACTTCTGTGACACTTTTATCTTAAGGCCCACGCCTTTTCGAGCTGCATGACCACTCGGGATTGAGCCGGATGGACCTCCTAGCCCTGATGTGGGTTCCGGGTTCACGAGTGGTGATGACGGTGGACTTGGAGCTTGTGTGGTGGAAGGAATATTTGCTTTTGGACTCCGGCGGTGACAATGCAGAAGTGGTGTGTCATCTTCCTCCTTATCCTAAGGACAACTCCCTTGCCCCTTTTGGCCGGAGGAGCGTCAGCCGAGTCCTTTGCGGGGCGCTTAGGTGGTGCGGCTTTATGGCCGGGGGCTTCAGGGACTGGATGAACGGAGAAGAATGCCGCCCAATCCTGTAGATTGTACAAGCTGGGTTAGAAGACATGACAGACTTTAAGATAGCAAATAGAGTTGGTGGAGAAGAAATTATTTGCTTACTGCTGTAGGCGGTTTTGATAGCCTGTAAGGATCTGGGCAGTTGGTGTTTTCGATTTGCATGCTCGAGGCGAAGAGATCGAAGATTCTGGTGAGCAGGGCCTTCTCGGGGAGTTTATCTTAGCCTTCCTGAGTGGTGTCCTTGGACCTTGAATATTCAAATCCATGGTGTACACTTTCCTTTAAGGGCTGGACACGACAGAGATTGTAGTTTATTACAGCTCCGACACCGGTCTGCCCCTCGCTTTCAAATCCCCAAGAAGGGAAAGCAGTTCCTTAACTTGATCACCTTGGCTCTCGACAAGAGGGGAGGACCAAGAAGGGAGGACTACCGGACAATTTCCGGTGAACGAAGGAAGGACCGGTGGAAGGTTAGCGCAATAAAACCATTCGGCATGCTAGCCTTTGTTCGAAGTCTTCATGTGGAAATCTAGACAAAATTTGTTGGCAATTGGTTCATGCTTAAGTCCATTTAATTCATAATACAAGTTCATTTCTTTTCATAAGTTAAGCATTTATATTCCGCATAGTTGAGAGTGTGAAATCATTAAAGTCATGTTTAAGTCCGTCTGGTATTGAGTATGGGTTCATGCTCAAATACATGGGTTGCCAAAGTATTGAACTTAGATTGTCCTCCAAGGATCCGAGAGGAAGTGATTAGCCCTAGTGGCAAAAATGGTGTTTGAAACTAGTTTTGACTTGGTAAACACCTTATTCAACGGTGGTGCGGTAGGTAGTAGGTCGTGACAGCCCTGCTATCCTAATGGTATCAACTTTTGTGATGTTCTCCTAGAAAACTTGTTGGCGATTCTTATGCGTAACAGATATAGCTTTCACCCCGAGAGTATTTCAAGGTATCGTATTTCCCCAGGGAAGCGGGACAGATAATATTGAAGAATAAATGAGAAGTCACTTCCAACTAAGGAAACGACCACTATAGCATGGGTAAACATTAGATAGGCATGATAACAGTTGACAAATGCACCAGAGACTCTAGAGCAACATAGTTAGCTGGGAGAACAATGAGACGAGGTTTAGTTCCTAAGTTAAGTTCAATCAATTTCTAATCTTGAGCTATTAGATATGAATGGCAAGATTGTTTAAGAACTCCACGAAGTTCGATCGATTCACTACAACCCGCTATCAGTTAAGAATACCGGATGATTATAATCACCCCGATTGGGCTCGACTGCGCTGATACTAACGGGGCGGACTTCGCAAAAGCTAATACCACTTGGATAGCAGGGCTATCACCACCTACTACCTACCGTACCACCGTTGAATCAGGAGTCCACCAAGTCAGAACTAGTCTCAGACACCATGTCGGCTACTAGAACCAATCACTTCCTCTCAGTAACTAGAGGACAATCTTAGTTCAATACTTAGGCAACCTAAGTATTTGAGCACGAACCCAGACTCGATACCAGACGGACTTAAATAGGGCTCTAATGATTCCACACTCTCAACTATGTGGAAGATAAATTCTTAGCTTACGTAATGAAATGAACTTTTATTAAATATAACTCAAATTTGTACATGAAAAGTGAAGACACAAGAGCTTTACCGGAACACTAAGACGAAACTCGACTCGAGTCTAAATCCCGAACTACTAGCCTACCTCTACATGATGACAATGTGTAGCACTAGCTCCTCGTGGTGATGGTTTGTGGTACATGTGAGGATAGGGGTCCTATTTATTGCCCAAGGTGGCTTGGGGGAGTGGAGATGCTCCCTTGAATATTAGTGAAGATTCCCCCTCCCTTCCATCTTCTCAAGATAAGTGGCATCACTAACTTGGCTGTTACTCCTTCTCCCTTGAGTGTAGAGGTGAAAACCATCGAAAATCGAGCTAATGGCTGCGAGAACTGAACAAAACTAAGCTAAACTAGGTGTGAACCGGCCTGAACAGCGAAGAAACAGAGGAAAACAAAAACCCAGGCGAGAAAACCGATGAAAACCGAGCTGAACCGCATCTCACGTGTCCCTGAACGGAGCTCTTGCGTGCGCCATGTGTTCCTAAACCGGCCTCCCGTGCGCTCCCACGCGCCGGTCTTAGGCTACCAGGTGTCGCCTTTCTACTAGCTAGTTGACGTCTAATCTTTTGAAATTCATATCTCTCATCTGAACTCCAAATATAGCAAATAATATATCTATTTCGATCAATTCGACCAGACTTTCGACAAAGTGTAGTCTAGTTTGGCATTTGATGCCTTCTCCAGAAATGTTTAGTTTAAGCACCATCTTTCGTCTGATTGCGTACGCTCGATAAACCTTCATTTCTTATGTACATATTTTGAGTGTATGCCTGCTAAAGATAATTCTACAGCTAAACTTATGGAACTCATTAGTGTTAGGCTAAGTATCTATAATCTATAATAGATACAAAATAGTTCCCCCGTCCACCTCGCCACGTGGCTCGCTCCACGCCCAGCGTGAGCCCAGCGCTCGCTCGCACGCAGCCGCAGCCGTTCGATCGAACGAGCCCGGCAGATCCAGCCGTCCGTTTTGATTTTATGTATAAAACGAATTCTTTGCCGCAGAAATTAGGCATGCGGACCGTTTGGCCGGTTGGCTAGCAGCGCCCGCCCGCGTGGTAGCCGTCCTGGGTTCGAATCTCGGCTCCCCCATTTTTCCTCCCCTTTTTCGCTGCCTCCCGCGCGTACACGCTAGGCGCGCTCGCCGCGCGCTGCCGCGCCAGCCTGTGCGCGCTTTTTCCCTGCCTCCCGCGCATACGCGCTCTGCCGCGCCAGCCTGCGTGCCCCTGGCCAGCCCGCGCGCGTGCTTTTTCTTTGCCTCCCGCGCGTACGCGCACTCGAGCGCGCCAAGGGCGCGCGTGCTCTTCTAGTTACACACAATTAGGTATATTTTCCATTTTTACTAAGAAGTTGACGGGTAAAATTGGAGTTTAAGAACCGTCAACGCATGCATTCCTGTGGATGACCCCCAAACTGCGTAAGCAAATGAAGAGGTTTAAAAGATACCCGATTTGCATGCATTGGAAAATTAACTGCCCTGTCATTTTTGTTACTCTAGAGGTATGGACAAGTTCAATATACCAGCACACAATCCACCGAATAGGGTAGCACTTCAAAGCAAATAGAAGGCACACCCCATGACCCGTTGAGGCCTCAAAGAAATAGAACATGGGTAACGGTTCCTCAGTAAAAAGGAGCCTGTTGAGACGTAGCATGTCCCAGGAGAATCCTTCTTGCTAGCGTGTTACTCCCGAATTAAACATAACAGTGCAAGAAGAAGCAGAAAATGTAACATCCGCAACATCAATGGCATAAATAGCATAAGAAGCATAAGCAGTATAGGTAGTACAGATAGCAGAAGCATCGACGACAACAACACAAGAAGCACCAGCAATAATCGAGTCTGTCGTGAGCGTGCACACCGGCTATAAACAAATAAAGGATCTTGCTCCAGTGATGAAAAATAGCGGGATAGAGCAAGGTGTTCCGAATAATATATCTAATGACAAATTGACCATGAGTTATTCATGCATAGGGGAAATCATGCATGGAACAACCACCCATGTCAACATATATTTTGCAAATATGATTGCCAAGCAAATAGAATTAATCGAGAGCCAGCATCACCCGTGGACCGTAAGCTCCGAGCAGATTGGCAAAAATTATAGAAGGCAATCCCCGCTGAACTTGTTTGGCCCCGCATGTTGCTCACCTTCCCATGTATACCCTATGGGTTATAAATGCGTATATATTCGCAAGAGAACTGAAAAAATTAAGTGGTATGGTACAAACTAAGGTTGATTGCGCAAGGTTTCACTCAACGTCCTAATATTGAATATGATGAAACTTATTCAACTCCCTGTTCATGAATGGTATCACCTATAAATATCTCATCTCAATGGTAGCTAACATGTGTTTTAATATGAAATTAATGGATGTCGTAACAACATACGTTTATGGTAACTTGGAGTTAGAATTATATATGAAGGTATGTGGTGTCATACCTACTCCGAAAGGAGAAAGCAAGAAATTATATTGCTAAAATTATAAAAATCATATGGATTAAAGTAGTTAGAAAGAACGTGGTTTAATCACTTGAGCAGATATTTATGCTAGAAAGACTATATGAACAATGAAACAAGAAGCGATTATTTGAAAGCAGAATTCGAGATGAAAGATCTAGGTAAAACCAAGTTTTTCCTAGGCCTACAATTTGAGCATTTGCCAGATAGAATCCTGATGTATCAGACGACCCACACCCAAAAGGTATTAGAAAGGTTTAGATTTTATAAAACATACACATCGATAACCCCTATGGTCAGTAGGTCACTATAAGCAGACCAAGACCTGTATAGACCTCCGAGGAAGGGAAGAAAGTCCTAGGGTCAGGATACCCATACTAAAATGTAATTTGTGCGCTCATGTACTTAGAAATAGCACACGGTCCAATATTGCATTTGCCGTGAATTTATTAAGCGAGGTACAATGCAGAGCCTATTAAGAGACATTGGCAGGGTGTTAAGGATATATGTCGTTACCTCAAAGAAACAATCATTTTGAGTTTAATTTATACATAGAACCAAGATATGACGCTAGTATGATATGCAGATATATGCATGGCACTTATCAGGCCCACATATAGGGAAGTGTCACAAACGAGTTATATGTTCCTGTGTGGAGTAAACTCAGTTCATTAAAGTCGTAAAAGCAGACACTTGTGTCAATATTGATAAATCATTCAAAAATAATTGCATTGTATGAGGCCATACTTGAATATGTCTTGCTTTGTAGAATGACACTGCACATTTTGTGGTCATGTGGATTGAATAGAGCATCACCTCACAATTATTTTTTAAGATAATGTAAAATGTGTCGCACAAATGAAAAGGGATGTATAAAAGCAATTTGACAAAACATATGGCCCCAAAATATTTTTATGCACATGAGTTGAATAGGTTGAATGAAATTAGGATACAACTTACTAAGTCGTCTAGCGGTTTTATTCACTAACTCAATTCCCACACTAACTCAACTCACACGTCCTCTTTTGAGATATGTGTGAAAGCCATAGGAATGATGAACCTTGGAGACTTGCACCGGCAAGGGGAGAAATTATGCAACATTAAGCAATAATCTCAAACACGCAGTTGAAGTACTCCACTGAGAAGCAAAGTATTGAAGCAATGTTGGGTGGATCTGTACTCTTTTTTTATTAAGTGATTTGTCATAATAGTTTCTTAGATAATATTTTTAACAAGACAAATCCGGATCCCGATCGTCTGACGTCGAGCTGCATCGAAGTCACCTGACGTTGCCCCTTGATGGCCAATCCAACGACTGCTGGCTCGCTGCTACACCGATCGTGAACTTGACCAACTGGGCCGGCCCAGCTCGTCGTGTGATGGCTGCTAAAGCTGCTAAAACGAAGGGAAACGGAGAGAAAAAAAGTAAGTGGAGGGAAAAACACATTTTGGTGCCAGGAAAGCATGGAAGAAGGTGATGGAGAGCTCCATGGATCCAGATCCAACAGTTCCATGGAACAAACAAGGTAAAAAAATTGTTCTCTTTGATAAGCATAGTATTAAGAATGCATTTTCAAAGTAGAATGAAAGAATCTTCTCTAGATAAGTATTATCTTGCTCGTCATGTTTTTGCAAAATTTCTGGTTGGTTGGATGAACTAAAAATCTTTGTGGCAATTATTTGTTCCTTTTTTCAGAGATAACGCGGTACCAAATTGGACACCTCAGCTTGGCATGAAGTTCCAGAGTGTTGGTGAGGCTTGGAAGTTTTGCGAAGCATATGGAAGTTGCATTGGTATTGAGGTTAGAAAGAGGTATACAAATAAAAGAAAGTCTGATGAAAAGGCTAGATCATGCAGGTATGTTTGTGCAAAAGAGGGTCATCGAAAAGAAGACAAAAGAGATCATCTGACAAAGTGTCCTCGAGCTGAAACTAGATGTGATTGTGGGGTACGCATGGGCCTTGTGCTAGAGGAAGAGGTCTATAAAGTGACCGATTTTTCCTAGAACACAATCATATCCTTTACACTCCTGAAACATTCCATCTAATGGTGTCGCAAAGAAAAATTTCAGAACTACAAGCTTTTGAAATTGAAGCAGCGGACGACTCCGGAATCAGGCCGAAAGATGCACATGAGCTGGCTAGTCCGCAAGTTGGCGGATCATTTAATCTAAGCTACATATGTCGTGATCACATAAATTATTTGCGAAGCAAACGTCAACGTGAAATGGCATATGGTGAAGCAGGAAGTATGTTGAGATATTTTGAGGACAAAACAGCCGAGAACCCTTCATTCCAGCACTCTCTGCAGAAGGATTGTGATGGACAAATAGCAAACATATTTTGGGCTGATGCTAAAATGCTCATTGACTATGCACACTTTGGAGATGTCATCACTTTCGACACTACTTTTGAAACAAAAAGGAGTCTAGACCTTTTGGTGTTTTTGTTGGATTTAATCATTTTAGAGAAACTATCGTTTTTGGTGCCGCTCTTATGGACGATGAAACATTTGAGTCCTTTTAGTGGCTAGGAACGATGGTTTGGAAGCACAAATAGCACAGGACAAATTGTTCTATAGGGACAACATCACAAATGGTGAAGAATACGGGGCCCTCAATAGCTTCACTGAACTATTAATGGTAATCTTGTCCATGTGCTAAAATTTAGATTTAACCATTGTATTCGCTGAACTATTGTATCATTAATAGAACCTTAACCATTGCTTTAACTCTACAGGGATCAATGACCAGCAAGTTATGCACCGAAGAATTATTTTAACTTGCAAGGATCATTTATCCGGGATTTGGTTATATTTTGTACTAGGAATATTACCAGGAATTCGGTTATATTTTGTTCCGAACACCGAATTATTTTGTATTGGACAATTTCGGTGATATTTGTATATGAAGTCTGAAATTGGAACTCAAACATATGAAATATGAAATTCAAAACTGGCTATATTCTGAAACTGAAATATGAAAACTCACTGTTCTCAGTCCTACAAACTAAAAACATATGTTCTCCATTTATTCATGCCAATATCAGATTGCCATATGTAATTTCAATTTGAAAAGTTAAATCTGAAACTGAAATCTGAAAATGAAAACTCAATGTTGTGAGTGTGTAGAACTGAAAAACTCATTTTCTCCATTTACTCATACCAGATTCAGATTGCCATTGAGCTGGTTATATGATCTATATATATAATTTCTGTTTGTGCCAATATTCTAAGAATATGTCTAAGGTTCCATTTGTACATGCTGGATATATGGTTTTCAGGGGATTGAATTGCAGTTGTGTAAAACTGGAAGTCAAATTTACTCATACCAACTTCAGATTGTCATTGAGCTTGTTATAAGATATATGTATATCTGTTCGAATATTCTAAGAAGATGTGTAGAGTTCCATTTTAGCCATTTGCAGCAAGTCATTTCAACTTGGTGCTTGAATTCATCAGTTAGACAGCAGAGTTTTCTGTCAGCTTCAGGAGCGCTGCAGTTTTCTGTCACCTGGAGTGCTAGTTCAGTTCCCCTCCGTTGCGTCTGGGCTTTAGTGATGAGGACATGACAAGGATTTATGTATACACGATACCTCTCGCTTCTTCCACTACAATGTTGCCGATGTCGTCCCGACATGTTGAAACACCACAATGACATGCTAATGAAGAACAACAAATGGGCTTAAATCCTTGGGCCACGCCATTCATGACATCAAATAGGGAGGTCCAACACATAAAAACCAAGATCCAAGATCCTTCACCACGCACAAGAAAGCCCGAGTGCAAGCCCAACTATTCCTGAGGCCCAGTTCGGCCATCAGCGACCACCCTGACTTTAAACGGGTGCCCAGACCACATACGACGTCGAAATAAGCCAAATGAGAACATTTTGGAAAGCATAAGAGATAATCTTTCCAACGCATCTGGACCCATGGCAAAATTCATTATAGATCAGCGAAAAGCAGTTGCATACGGAATAGTGTACTGAAATTGTTCTTCCATGGCTCGAATGATAGACCGAGGCTCGTAGTTAACGTTCTCTGCTATTTGAGCCTGCATTATATGTGCCACCATTGTTGATGTTAGATTTCTGTGTTTCTGTCTGACCTCAGTCACCGTACAATTATGCTCCCTCACTATTGAACATACCCAGTATTCCACCCACTTTCCTTTAAAGGCATGCACACGCCAAGGGCAACCGGGGACAACACACACCACATCGTACACACTTCGGCTAGACCTGACAACCCTGAATTCTCTCATAAGTGATAATGCCCAAATCTTCACGGCTGTCACCAATTCTTCCTTCGAGGGGTATGTCGCTCCTTGTGTCACCTCGTTCTGGTGGTATTCCCACGCTGTTTGAGTGTCTTCTCGGATAGATAGCTCTGCAAAGTTTGATGAGTTCCACTCGACCGGCACGACATTTTGAAAGCCACCGGGACTCTCATCGTCTGACACATCTTCCTCAGGGACTTGCTCGTGCTCTGCATTCTCGGCCTCCATCTCCACAACTATAGCTTCAATATGCTCCCCCTCATCTTCCGCACCTATAGGTTCGTGTGTTGTTTGTTGCTCACTTGATCCCTCCCCCGTCTCCTCCAGCTCCTCCACCTCTTCCTGCACCGCATGCTCAGTGTCGTCACCATGTTCCTGCACCTCTTCCTGCAATACATGTGCTCATTCGACAGGTTCATGCAATGCTTCTTCATTTTGTTCCCTGCATTTGGCCTGAACAAGAAGTGCTAGTGGTAGTCCTCGTTCAGTGGCGATTTTGACATAACGCCTCCATCCTCGGGTTGCCTTTATCGGTAGCAACTCCCAATAAAGTCTTTCCGTTGAACGGCTAGCAACAGCGCTGATATCCAGACCATATTCTTCGGGGTTAATTTTAAACGTCCTTAATAGCCAATTTTCAAGCCCTACTAACGTTCTCTCCTTGGGCCTAGATATCCCCAACATCACTGACCGGAACATAGATAGGTCTACCCCGTCTGGACCAAAATTGATATCCCCTTGTCCATAATGAACATTAAAATATTTTCTGTCTCCCATTGACCCTGTACAAAAACGAAATGAACTACTAATAAATTTTAATTATTTTCGTACCGACAAAAACATCTAAAAGATTTATCGCTTTTAATCCTTTGTACTATGCTTTAAACCTACGTGCATTGTGCTTCACATAAATCGAGTCTGCTACTACCCTAACGACAGACCTAGACATGTTCTCTAAATTTATAAGCCCTAACCGTAAACTGCACAAAAATAAACATACGCATTAAATCAACGTATTGCCCTCCCTTACAACCCTAGTTAAAACCCTAAATATAGACTACAATCCACCGCATATATTATAAAACATTAAATCCAAAAACTCATTTACATATTCATACAAAAAGCATATCGAAATATTATTCTAATTTCAACCTCTAAATCAAATGTACAGAAAAATTACATAAAGTACTGCTAATTATTATCGGAACCTAATCACTAAATTTACACTTTAAACGAAATATTCAATTTATCATGTGGCATATTGCTAACCTACCTTGTTTTCAAATATTACGGAATAAAAATACGAAAGGGTTTAAAAATTACCTCTTTTTTCTCTCCTCTTCTCCCTTCCTTTCTCCTCTCCTCCTCCTCCCTCTCTTTCTCCTCTCCTCCTCCTCTTTTTTTCCCTCTGCCGCAGCGCGGGATGCAAATGGCCACTGTGTCGATGCAGCGCCGAGCGTGCTCGGGGTAGTAGGCGATTTAGCGCCCGTCCATCGGGCGATAAATTCCCACGTGCATTAACAACCCAACGAACGGGCGGTTTTTATCCGACAGTGAATAAAACGCCCGACGAACGGGCGATTTTTCCTTCGCCCACGCCTCGGGCGGTTGGAGCTATTAAACGCCCGTTGGTTCGGCGTTATTAACTGTGCGGCTATATAAACGCCCGTTGAACGGGCGATTCATATATAGCGCCTGATGGACCGGCGCCTGGCGGCTATTTTTTTAATTTATTAAACGGGAAATTATTTTTTTATTTCTGAATTAAATTAAAGCTAGTACGGTAAAAAATTTGTTGCCTGGCTAAGTGGTTATTCAGGTCGTGGGCCTCCAAAAAAAAAATACGAAGTACATAATTGTTATTTTCTCAAATTAGATTATGGTCTATTTTTTGTGTTTTATTAACTAAATATCATAGTTTGTCTTATGTTACACACGTCACACATACCTAATGCATAGCAACAGGTTTATTAAGGTCTTGTTCATTTTAGATTAAATTAAATTAAATGAAAATTTGTTATTTTTGTACAACCTAAATGATATAGTACTTTGTAGTCATTTTTATGGGAGTTTATAGTTCTAGAATAATTTTTTGAATAATTTTTTGAACTCTCCAAAACCACTTTCACAACTTTTTTAGATTAAAACTTTCAACAACTTCCAACTAAAACAAATAAGGCATAAGTGACACTAGGCTGTGAAACAAGAAAGGTTTTCACAAGTAAAATTAATGATTCAACACATATGTGTCAGCAACACATATTATGTGATGCAAAGTTGTTTCTTAGCATCATAACTTATATGTGTTGCTAACGTATGTTGGAGTAGACATATCCTATGAGTTTTCTGCATCACAAGCAATATATGATGCTAAGTATGTGTTTGAATAGGCTAGTTATGTTGTAGATTCACTAACTCAATTCGGACACTAACTCAACACCCACATCCTCTTTTGAGATATGTGTGAAAGTCATAGGAATGATTAACCTCGGAGACTTGCACCGGCAAGGGGAGAAATTATGCAACATTAAGCAATAATCTCAAACACGCAGTTGAAGTACTCCACTGAGAAGCAAAGTATTGAAGCAATGTTGGGTGGATCTGTACTCTTTTTTTATTAAGTGATTTGTCATAATAGTTTCTTAGATAATATTTTTAACAAGACAAATTCGTGTGCACAAGCAAACTGTATGCTACATACTCTTTCTCCAGAAATTTTTCTACCGAATTTTTATGGAATTTTTGGGATATATGCATTATGTGTCATGATCCAAAGGGGGAGTGTTAGACAACCATCGTGTCGCGATTCCTGACTGCCACCCCTAATGAGGATCCGTGTAGAATGCAAGAGGGAGTAATTAGAGTAACAAGTATCCTTGTTACCAAGCATCTATCTAAATTGTTTCGCGCCAAAAAAATGGAACAAATGAACAACTATATTCGAAGGAATCAATTATGCACCTTAATAGCTGACGTAGAATAGTCACTAATTATTATGTAACCTCAAATATCTCGCCCTAACAAAGGAATCAAATGAGTAGATAAATCTAGTAGATCACATAACTGCAGGAACAAATCAATAAGTACCCAAATCAATAGTATCCTGCCAATATGCTATTGTGCATACATTCCTTCCCGCTGCGCGCCTGCGCCTCTATTTAGCACCCGCGTCGGCTCGTCCGGTGTCGCAATCCCAGCCGAAGTTCCTAAGCCGGCCATCCCACTACTTCCACCGTAGCAACCACCCCAAGATCTAATCTCACACACAATGAGGACCCGCCTCCCCGCTGCGCTTGTCATCGCCATCGCCGTTGCCAGGCTCTGCTCCATTGCGCCATGCGCAGCGGCGCGCCAGGCGCCGCTGATCGTCGGCGGGTGGCGCCCGATCACGGATGTGAGCGACGCCCACATCCAGGAGCTCGGCGGGTGGGCGGTGGCGGAGCACGTCAGGCAGGCGCACGACGGGCTGCGCTTCGCCAGGGTGGTGAGCGCCGAGGAGCAGGTGGTGTCCGGCATCAACTACAAGCTCTTCCTCGAGGCCACCAACGGCGACGGGAAGAGAGGCACGTATGGGGCGGTGCTGTACGAGGGCCTGGACAACGATAGGCAGCTCAAAGCATTCGCACCTGCCAACTGATATACATGCATCTCGCCGGGGCCGTGGCTTAATCTCAAATGGACCGATTGTGCACTGGAATCGCAAGATGTATGTTGCCGTGGGTTATAGATTAATAATAAAGTGTTTCCGTCTATGTCGTATTCAAATGCATTAAAAGAATGCATTGATCATTGCATGGAATTCTACTTGATAAATTGTATGAAAGTCGAATTTCTTCCGTTCTCATTTAACAGTGCGAATACGAGGAGGTATTTTGTGTTTAGAAAAAGAATTTGGAATCTACCTTTTCCTTTTTTTCCCTACCAGCGAAATAGCCTTTGGTCCGGTTGGCAATTGGCTTTAGTCTCGGTTGCCAAAGCGGGACAGCTCCTAGTGACTAAAGGTCATGGGTCTTTAGTTCTGGTTTCCCCAGCCGAGACACAAGCCCTACCCACGATGTAAAAAATTTGGCGAACCCAAGACTCGAATCTGAAACCTCCTGGCACCACGTGACTCCCTAGGATATGCAGGGAAAAGGGTAGACTACGCGAGCACAAAATCAAAATTTTTTAGTACGATTCACCCAGGATCACATGCAAGTAGAAGATCACAGATAGTTAATCTTGACGCGCAGACGCAACGGAAGCAGATGCGCGTGCGTAGAAGAAGTAGGTGTACACGTCCTAATCACCACCGAGTGCTCGCCGGTGTTCGCTATTGGCGATTCTTACGCAATTAGAAATAATCCGCAAACGGACGGATATCACTTGTAGTTTTCACCCGAAAGTATTCCAGAGTATCGAATTCACAGGGAACGAGACAGAATGATAATTCTAATATCTATATTATTTAATATACCAGCCAGCTAAATAACGGGGGTAAGGATAATAATATATTAGGATAATAAGACCGGTGACACACATATAGGAGTATAAAAGATAGGTTAGGTAGATAGTTACGAGGACAACAAGAAGAGTATAAAGTTCTTTAATAGTGCAATCAATTTTTAGGTGAGCTAGCATATATGAGTTTGGAGGTTTGTTTTAAGAACTTCGTCGGAGCTCCGCCGATTCACTACCACCCGCTATCAGTTAATAACACCGAATGGTTATGACCACCCCTGGTTGGGCCCTACTAGTCCAAATCCTAACGCAGTAGTTTACGTATGAGATAAATCTCGGATGGATAGAGATGTCACCACCTACCACAAAGTACGTTGGACTGTGCAAACCAAGTAAGAGATAATATCAGACACCACGTCTGCTATTATGTTCGATCACTCCTCCTTGGATCCTAGGAAGGCGATCCAAGTTCAATACTTAGGCTATTCGAATCACATGAGAATGGACCTAGACTCAGAACTGGATGAACTTAATCAAGCGCTCTAATAATTCACACTTCCCACTTAGTGTAAATATGCTCAGCACAGAAATTAAAAAACACTTATATAATAAAGAGTAAAATACACGGACGGTCCCTAAACTATTAGTCGATTCTCATCTAGGTCCCCAATCTATGAAACTACAATTTTGGGTCCCTAATCTTTTTAATTGGGTCCGTCTCGGTCCAAACTTGCCACGTGACAATCCTATAGCTGACGTAGCACTGACATGACACGTAAAATAGTTTTAAAAAAGGAAAAATCATTTCCAAAACATAAAAATACATGGAAATCATTTAAAAATCATTCAAAAATCAAAACAAATCATTAAAATGTGGGGAAATTATTTTAAAAATCATAAAAAAAATAAAAAAGGAAAATCATTAAAAACATATAGAAAATATCAAAAGAATCATAAAAATACAGAAAAATAATAAAAAAGAGAAATCAAGGAAAATCTAGAAAAAACATAAATGTATGAAAAATTCATAAACATATTAAAAAGAAACATAAAGACAGTGTGATCTCCTCTAATCTCTCTATAGTTGTAAGCAGAAGACCTCTAGCATCGTGGCATATGGAAGCCCTCAAGTGCTACTTTTTTCTAATTTTTAATGAATTTTCCTAATTGTTTTACTTTTTTTTATGAATTCTGAAATTTTTAGGATTTTCTATTTTTTTAAGTAATTTATGTGACATGGACGGCCACGTCGGCGCCACATAAACTGTAGGGCTGTCACATGGCAGTTTTGGGCATGGATGAACCCACTTAAAAAGATGAGGGACCTAAAACTGCAGTTTCATAGATTGGGGACCTGAATGAAAATCGACTAATAGTTTAGGGACCGCCCGTACATTTTACTCTATAATAAAAGAAAAGTATTACATAAGGGAAATGATACAAGAGCTATATATTACCCTAATTCCCGAAGATGATTCCAGAACTCCGAGCTTCAACTCGACTCAACTCTAACTCCCAAACTAACTACTCTAACAAGTGGAGAGTAATTGCAAATGAGAGAGATATGAGGTGGTGTGGTGTGTGTCAAGTGAGGTGAGGGGGTCGTTTTATTGCCTTCCACAGCCAATGAGTGAGCTCCACGCATGGGACACGTCTAAGCAAGCACCATCCGAAGGGGAATCCCAAAGAGATCCTTTATTCCGGGTCAGTCGACAAAGGATCAGCCGGTCGACCAGCTTCTGAGCCCGGTTCAGCTCTGGTTTTTGTCCACTTTATTCCTGTGGACAGATATTCACCAAAACTTGTGGAAACATATTAGTTGAAATAAAATGTTAGCATAAACATTGATTTCCCCCAAATTACCGGAGTTCCGGCATATGTTGGCGTATAATTTTGGAGTTTAGTGGACGCCACCACACCCCCCAACTTGAACTTCGAGCAAACAGCTCAAAGTTGAACCCAGTGGATCAGGAGTGCATCAAATGACCGACCGGTGGCTACAGAGGCTCGTATCTGCCGGTGTGCTCCCCTCGAAGGAACTGATCTCCTAGCGCGCCGCCATCGGTGAGTCCTCCGTCACCCCTCGGTCTGATGAGGTGGTGGTCTTCGAGTCCTTTTTCCTTCGCGGCTTAGGCCTTTCTTGCTCTTCCTTCTTCAGGGGACTATTGCATTTCTATGGGATCGAATTAACTCATCTCAACCCCAATTCGATTCTCCAAATCACAGTCTTTATCCATATTTGCGAGGCGTATCTCGGGATCGCACCTCATTTCGATCTTTTTAGATCCCTTTTTCTTCTCAAGCCTTCCCCGACAATATTCTCCCAGAGCCGTTGGCGGCGCCGGATTTCAGTTGTGGGAAGGAGCTAAGAAGTTCTATTTTGATCTTCCCATGAGGACCTCCAACAAAGGTTGGCATTCCGAATGGTTTTATTGCACCAATCTCCCCCCAGTCCTTCCTCTGTTTTCAGGGGAATGTCCCACAGTCCACACCTCCTGGTCCTCCCCCCTCGCTGAGAGTGAAGAAAGCCAAGTTAAGGAACTGCTCCCTCTTCTCGGGAGACTGAAATCCATGGGGCTGACCGGCATCGGCATAGTGTTAAACTACAACATCCCCCATTTCCAGCCCATCAAAGAAAGGGTGCATCTTGGATTTGAGTATTCGGACTCCAGGACGATACTCGGGAGAGTGAAGAACAAATTCCTCACAAGACTTGGATCAGCCTAGTGGCCGAACTCTTCGCCCCAGGCTCGATCATAGGAAATGAAAACTGCCCAAGTGCGTACGGTCTGTCGTATCATCCTCCAGCATATTATTTAATATACCAGCCAGCTAAATAACGTGGGTAAGGATAATAATATATTAGGATAATAAGACCGGTGACACACATATAGGAGTATAAAAGATAGGTTAGGTAGATAGTTACGAGGACAACAAGAAGAGTATAAAGTTCTTTAATAGTGCAATCAATTTTTAGGTGAGCTAGCATATATGAGTTTGGAGGTTTGTTTTAAGAACTTCGTCGGAGCTCCGCCGATTCACTACCACCCGCTATCAGTTAATAACACCGAATGGTTATGACCACCCCTGGTTGGGCCCTACTAGTCCAAATCCTAACGCAGTAGTTTACGTATGAGATAAATCTCGGATGGATAGAGATGTCACCACCTACCACAAAGTACGTTGGACTGTGCAAACCAAGTAAGAGATAATATCAGACACCACGTCTGCTATTATGTTCGATCACTCCTCCTTGGATCCTAGGAAGGCGATCCAAGTTCAATACTTAGGCTATTCGAATCACATGAGAATGGACCTAGACTCAGAACTGGATGAACTTAATCAAGCGCTCTAATAATTCACACTTCCCACTTAGTGTAAATATGCTCAGCACAGAAATTAAAAAACACTTATATAATAAAGAGTAAAATACACGGACGGTCCCTAAACTATTAGTCGATTCTCATCTAGGTCCCCAATCTATGAAACTACAATTTTGGGTCCCTAATCTTTTTAATTGGGTCCGTCTCGGTCCAAACTTGCCACGTGACAATCCTATAGCTGACGTAGCACTGACATGACACGTAAAATAGTTTTAAAAAAGGAAAAATCATTTCCAAAACATAAAAATACATGGAAATCATTTAAAAATCATTCAAAAATCAAAACAAATCATTAAAATGTGGGGAAATTATTTTAAAAATCATAAAAAAAATAAAAAAGGAAAATCATTAAAAACATATAGAAAATATCAAAAGAATCATAAAAATACAGAAAAATAATAAAAAAGAGAAATCAAGGAAAATCTAGAAAAAACATAAATGTATGAAAAATTCATAAACATATTAAAAAGAAACATAAAGACAGTGTGATCTCCTCTAATCTCTCTATAGTTGTAAGAAGAAGACCTCTAGCATCGTGGCATATGGAAGCCCTCAAGTGCTACTTTTTTCTAATTTTTTATGAATTTTCCTAATTGTTTTACTTTTTTTGTTTTTTATGAATTCTGAAATTTTTTTAGGATTTTTCTATTTTTTAAGTAATTTATGTGACATGGACGGCCACGTCAGCCCCACATAAACTGTAGGGCTGTCACATGGCAGTTTTGGGCCGGGATGAACCCACTTAAAAAGATTAGGAACCTAAAACTGTAGTTTCATAGATTGAGGACCCGAATGAGAATCGACTAATAGTTTAGGGACCGCCCGTGCATTTTACTCTATAATAAAAGAAAAGTATTACATAAGGGAAATGATACAAGAGCTATATATTACCCTAATTTCCGAAGACGATTCCAGAACTCCGAGCTTCAACTCGACTCAACTCTAACTCCCAAACTAACTACTCTAACAAGTGGAGAGTAATTGCAAATGAGAGAGATATGAGGTGGTGTGGTGTGTGTCATGTGAGGTGAGGGGGTCGTTTTATAGCCTTCCACAGCCAATGAGTGAGCTCCACGCATGGCACACGTCTAAGCAAGCACCATCCGAAGGGGAATCCCAAAGAGATCCTTTATTCCGGGTCGATCGACCGGGGATCAGCCGGCCGACCGGCTTCTGAGCCCGGTTCAGCTCCGGTTTTTGTCCACTTTATTCCTGTGGACAGATATTCGCCAAAACTAGTGGAAACATATTAGTTTAAATAAAATGTTAGCATAAACATTGATTTTCCCCAAATTACCGGAGTTTCAGCGTATGTTGGCGTATAATTTTGGATTTTAGTGGACGCCGACACACCCCCCAACTTGAACTTTTGCTCGTCCTCGAGCAAACAGCTCAAAGTCGAACCCAGTGGATCAGGATTGCATCAAATGACCGACCAGTGGCTACAGAGGCTCGTATCCGCCGGTGTGCTCCCCTCGGAGGAACTGATCTCATAGTGCGCCGCCGTTAGTGAGTCCTCCCTCACCCCTTGGTCTGATGAGGTGGTGGTCTTCGAGTCCTTTTTCCTTCGCGGCTTCAACCTTTCTTGCTCTTCCTTCTTCAGGGGACTATTGCATTTCTATGGGATCGAATTAACTCATCTCAACCCTAATTCGATTTTTCAAATCACAGTCTTTATACATATTTGCGAGGCGTATCTCGGGATCGCACCTCATTTCGATCTTTTTAGATCCCTTTTTCTTCTCAAGCCTTCCCCAACAAATCTTCTCCCAGAGCCGTTGGCGGAGCCGGATTTCGGCTACGAGAAGGAGCTAAGAAGTTCTATTTTGATCTTCCCATGAGGACCTCCAACAAAGGCTGGCATTCCGAATGGTTTTATTGCAGCAATCTCCCCCCAGTCCTTCCTCTGTTTTCAGGGGAATGTCCCACAGTCCACACCTCCTGGTCCTCCCTCCTCGCTGAGAGTGAAGAAAGCCAAGTTAAGGAACTGCTCCCTCTTCTCGGGAGACTGAAATCCATGGGGCTGACCGGCATCGGCATAGTGTTAAACTACAACGTCCCCCATTTCCAGCCCATCAAAGAAAGGGTGTATCTTGGATTTGAGTATTCAGACTCCAGGACGATACTCGGGAGAGTGAAGACCAAATTCCTCACAAGACTTTGATCAGCCTAGTGGCCGAACTCTTCGCCCCAGGCTCGATCATAGAAAATGAAAACTGCCCAAGTGCATACGGTCTATCGTATCCTCCTCCAGTGGTAAGCAGAGAATCCCCTTCAACTTGTGCTGTGATTTAGGAAATCCTATCATAATTGATCTGATCTGATCTTCGTGCAGGGACGCGCCACATTCTTCTCCACATATCCCGTCCCCGAAGCTCCCAGTCACAAGGAGGCACTGCTCAAGCGTCCGACAGAGGACTTGGCTGATGCTGCTTCGGCTAAGAAAGGCAAGGGAGTCATCCTAAGGGACTCGGACGAGGAGGAAGATGAAGATGATGTCCCGCTCTTGTGCCGTCGTCGCCAAGCTTCGAAGCGTAGCCCTGCTCCTGCTGGGTAATCTCCAAGCCCTCCACCTCCTCGAACTGCCGGCCCAGAGGCCACACCA
Source organism: Raddia distichophylla (assembly GCA_005191435.1). Taxonomy (NCBI): domain Eukaryota; kingdom Viridiplantae; phylum Streptophyta; class Magnoliopsida; order Poales; family Poaceae; genus Raddia; species Raddia distichophylla. Next base: position 56,961 of record SPJY01036992.1, on the reverse strand, counting down.
AAGGCTAGAAGGCCTTTCGGCTCCACCCCGAGTGGTCAAACCACTCGGGTGGGAGCCAAGTTTATTCCGTCACAAAGGTATCCCCTTGCAACTTCACCGTTCATTATTTGTAAAAAGGTCACAATCTCTGAATCTTCAACTATTCGTAGGAAACCTGTCTTGGGCACCTCATGAGGCAAGCACAACGCCAAGACGCCAACTCCTGCCCCTCCAAGATCCAACTCCCAAGCAGAGCAAACTCGAGATGAGGGTCCGGCTCAACATGCAGCGCCTCAACCCACGTCCCCGCCATTCCCATCGCTCACCAATCCTCATCGGCTAGGGGAAAAATCCCAGCCTCGGCCCCAGAGAGCTCGGAGCCAAAAATCAAGGAGATCCTTCGCTCAGTCGCTAGCGCCAATCCTCCTCCACTCCGAGTGAAGTGGAGGAGAGAAATGGAAAGCTACGAGGTCGATGATGAGCAAGAGGTCGAGCAGCGGCAAATGCTGCAGAACGTAGGTAATTCAGCACCAACCTGCTTGAGATAGAATCCCTTCACATCTTGAATCCTTCTGTCCTCCACCACGTAGAAGAGAACGTATCTAATCTTTCGTCCTGTCCCCACGGAGCGCATGAGAAAAAGGTCTAGACAGAAGTCTCAATGCCTCGATAAGGCTATAGGCCAGTTGAAGTCTCGCGACGAGTTTGATGACGCGTTGTACGCGCTCAAGTCGCAATTCCGTGGCGAGATCGAGGAGCTTCAAAGAGAGAATACCGAACTTCGACTCCGCCACGTATAGAAGAGGCAAACACCATCCAGGGTAAGATCCTCCGAGTGATGTTAGGCCTGATGGTATCGTAGAAAACTTGTTTATGATTAATCCCTCCTGCATACCTTTGTACAAAGCTTTGAAGGAAAACCAACAGGTGATGGAGGCGAGACAGAAGGCCATGGAGGGGAAGTTTTCCTAGCCAACACCCAAGCCGAGAAGTCGGTTAAGGAGCTGAAGGGTAACTCTCTAAATCCGGCTCTCCCGAACTCAATCCCCCTAGAGCCTGATTACTTTATAATGTCCAACTGGCTTTGCATCCTATCAACAGAAAGCCAATGCCCAATTTGAAGTCTTCAACGAGAAGGTGAAGTCCGCCGTCGAGCTATGCAACTGCGCCATGAGGGCGGCGGCTCCAGTGCTCCAATACGTTTATCCCGAAGAAGAGCTGTCGTCCGATGCCGACGTTCTAATGATGTGGCTTGAAGATGCTCCTGCACAGCTCAAGGTCTTCGCGAAGGAAGCAGCGACAAGTTGCGCAAGCCATGCTCTGGCTATCATGAAATTGAATTATCTCGATGTAGACATTGAGGCCGTGCGAGAGGGCTTCGCCTGCTCCGAAGAAGAAGGCTCAACTCTTATGGAAGAAGTCCGAGAAATCTTCGCCATGTTGGCAGAAAACTTAAACCTGTAGATGATTTTAATCTCCGTGCATTTTAATTGATCCTCAATACTACTGATCCTTTTTATCCGAGTACTTGCTTTATCCACTTTTTCGTGTAACGCCTTTGCCGACTGCTCCAGCCCCCGAGTGCTAGGAATAAGCGCTTGGCCTTTCCCTATGCACATGCCGAGTAACTAAACGTTGTCTATGACAAATATAAGCGCCACTACTCAGGAATTTCATAATACTCGAATTTCATAATCACATGTAAAGATAAAACAATTTTATTAATAAGATAGGGTGCGGTGACTCCGCACACTATTTAGTGTAGCCCCGACTTACTACTTAGTCGTGTGCGGCTGAGTAGCAAGTCAAATGAGCAACTAATTTACAAAACGTAGATACAAGACTCAGGAACAAAAACGACATAGCTGTTCGATGTTCCAGGTGTTAGGCACATCCGATCCGTCTTCACGCTTCCGCCGATAAGCCCCCGGGATAGTCACTTAGTCGATCACATAGGGGCCTTCCCAGAGTGGGAGAGTTTATGCTCGTGCTTCTGATTTCTTTGGAGGACCAGATCTTCCTTGGAGAACGCATGGACCCGTACGTTGCCGAGAGGGCTTCGCCTGCTCCGAAGAAGAAGGCTCAACTCTTATGGAAGAAGTCCGAGAAATCTTCGCCATGTTGGCAGAAAACTTAAACCTGTAGATGATTTTAATCTCCGTGCATTTTAATTGATCCTCAATACTACTGATCCTTTTTATCCGAGTACTTGTTTTATCCACTTTTTCGTGTAACGCCTTTGCCGACTGCTCCAGCCCCCGAGTGCTAGGAATAAGCGCTTGGCCTTTCCCTATGCACATGCCGAGTAACTAAACGTTGTCTATGACAAATATAAGCGCCACTACTCAGGAATTTCATAATACTCGAATTTGATAATCACATGTAAAGAGAAAACAATTTTATTAATAAGATAGGGTGTGGTGACTCCGCACACTATTTAGTGTAGCCCCCGACTTACTACTTAGTCGTGTGATGCCGAGTAGCAAGTCAAATGAGCAACTAATTTACAAAACATAGATATAAGACTCAGGAACAAAAACGACGTAGCTGTTCGATGTTCCAGGTGTTAGGCACATCCGATCCATCTTCACGCTTCCACCGATAGGCCCCCGGGCTAGTCACTTAGTCGATCACATAGGGGCCTTCCCAGAGTGGGAGAGTTTATGCTCGTGCTTCTTATTTCTTTGGAGGACCAGATCTTTCTTGGAGAACGCACGGCCCCGTACGTTGCGCTGATGATAGCGACGCAGGCCCTGTTGGTACTTGGCTGATTGGATCATTGCTGCTTCCCTGGCTTCCTCGAGCCGATCGAGGTGCTCTAGCCTTCCCTCATCCGACTGCTTGTCGTTGTAACCGCCTACCCATGGAGACCGGAACTTCAATTCAGTCGGGAGGACCGCGTCTGAGCCGTAGACTAGGAAAAAGGGTGTCTACCCAGTTACTCGACTCGGGGTTGTTCTGAGCCCCCCAGAGGACCGAAGGCAAGTCTTTAACCCAGTGCGTGGCGTACGGCTTTAGGCGATCGAAAATCCTCGCTTTAAGTCGTTGTAGGATTAATCCATTGGCGCGTTCAGCCTGCCCGTTGCTCCATGGGTGGGCCACAGAGGCGTAGCAGATCTTGATACCCAACTCCTCGCCCCAATCTTGGAACTCGTTGCTCTTGAATTCATCACCGTTGTTGGTGATGATGCGATTAGACTCGCCAAAACGTACGACGGTGTCCCAGAAGAACTCGCGCACCTTTGCCGCCGTGATATCAGCAACCGGCTTGGGTTCAATCCACTTTGTGAACTTATCGATGGCGACGAAGAGATGAGTGAATCCGCCTTGTGCTCGCTTGAGAGGCCCTACCATGTCTAGATTCCAGAAAGCGAAAGGCCACGAAATTTGAATTGGGGTTTGTAGATCTTGGGCCGACATATGAATCTGTCATGCGAAGAATTGACACCCGTCACATCTGTGTACTATATCTTCTGCATCCGTGACAGCGGTCGGCCAGAAAAATCACTGCCGATAGGCTTTACCTACTAAGGTGCTTGCCGCCGTGTGGTGTCCGCATTCTCCCGAGTGGATATCATGCAGTAGATATCTGCCTTCTTACTCGGATATGCAATGCCTTAATAGCTCGGAACTGCTTTTCAAAAAAGCTCGCCCCCGACTACCTTTTAATTTTTGCTTCAGCGTGTAACGCACTCGGCCAGGGTGCGATCATCTGGCAACTCGTCACGAAGGAGACAGTCCAGATACGGCTGCATCCACCCCGGGTTGATTGATAATACCTCCGCCTCGGATTCTGCTTGCTCCTCTTGTTATTTCTCTGGTGCGGATGGTAGCTTGATAAAAGGCTTGCGCAATTCTTCGGTGAAAACTCTAGTCGGAACCTGTGCCCGACTGGATCCCATCTGCGCTAGCTTATCTGCTGCTTCGTTGTCCCGACGGAGCACGTGTGTTAGCTCCAATCCGTCAAATCTGTCCTCTAGCTTTTTAAATTCTTGGCAGTAAGCAGCCATGCTGTCATCGATACAAGACCACCCTTTTTGCACTTGATTAACTACGAGTTGGGAATCCCCTCACACCATTAACCACCTTATGCCGAGCGATATGGCGACGAGTAGCCTGTGCATGAGTGCCTCGTACTCGGCGGCGTTGTTGCTAACCGGAAATAAAATTTAGAGAACATACCGTAGCTTCTTTCTAGTCAGAGATATGAGCAAAATCCTAGCCCCCGCGCCGCTGAGTATGAGGGAACCGTCAAAGTACATTGTCCAATACTCGAGATTCTCCTTTGCTGCTGGGGTCTGAGCCTCCGTCCATTTCACGACGAAATCGGCGAGTGCTTGAGATCTAATAGCTAGCGAGGTTTGAACTTTATTTCAAAAGCTCCAAGCTCGACTGCCCATTTTGCGATTCTCTCGTAGGCTTCCCAGTTATGAAGTATGTCTCTAAGCGGGAAGGAAGAAACCACCGAAATTTCGTGATCTTGAAATAATGCTTAAGCTTCCGCGACATGATCAACACCGCATACAAAAGCTTTTGAACATGAGGGTACCTTGTTTTAGAATCGCCCAATACCTCGCTGACGAAGTAGACTGGGCGTTGTACCTTTTGAAGGGAGCCTTGCTCATCTCTCTCCACAACCAACGCGCACTGCTGACTACATGAGTCGTGGCGCCGATGTAAAGTAGGAGGTGCTCCTGGGGCATGGGCGGAACCAACACTGGTGGCGTAGTGAGGAATTTTTTAAAGTCCTCGAAGGCTTCTTGTGCTTCCGCCGTCCACTGAAAGCTATCTTGTCGGTGCAGGAGCTTAAAGAAGGGCATGCCGCGTTCCACGAGTCGAGAAACGAATCGGCTGAGTGGCACGATGCATCTAGTGAGCTTCTGCACATCATTCTGACTGGTCGAGGGCTTCATATTCATGATGGCGCTGACCTTTTCTGGGTTGGCCTCTATGCTCCCATGAGATATGATGAATCCGAGTAATTTACCAGATGGAACCCCGAAAACGCACTTCTCGGGATTCAATTTCACCCAATATGCACTTAGGCTCTCAAATGTTTCGGCCAGATCTGTTATGAGATCTGGTTTCGTTTGCGTCTTCACGACGACGTTGTTGACGTAAGGCTCCACGTTGCGGCCGAGTTGAGTGTGAAAACACCGCTGTATAGTACGCTGATATGTTGCGCTAGCGTTTTTCAGCACGAACGGCATTGTGATATAGCAGAAAGCATCAAATGGCGTAATAAACGACATCTTGATGCAGTCCTCCTCCTTCAGGCTAATCAGATGATAGCCTGAATAAGCGTCCAGAAGGCTTAAGAGCTCGCACCCGGTGGTGGAATCCACCACTTGATCGATGCGGGGAAGCCCAAAAGATCCTTGGGACAAGCTTTGTTGAGGTCGGTGTTGTCAACGCACATACGCCACGTCTTGTTTTACTTCTGCACCAAGACCGGGTTTGCTAACCACTCGGGTAGTATACTTCCTTGATGAACCGTGGTGCCAGCAGTTTAGTAATTTCCTCCCGGATGGCGTCCTTTCGATCTGGCACGAATCTTCGCTGACGTTGCTTGATTGGCTTCGCCTTGTCTGCACCAGGATTGGGTTCGCCAACCACTCGGGGTGGTATACCTCCTTGATGAATCGTGCCGCCAACAATTTGGTAATTTCCTCCCCGATGGCGTCCTTCCGATCTGGCGCAAATCTTCGCAGACGTTGCTTGATTGGCTTCGCCTTGTTGTCAACGTGCAAAGAATGCTCGATCACCTCCCTTGGAATACCGGGCACGTCCGAAGGCTTCCAAGCGAACATCCTGATTTGCCCGGAGGAAAGTAACGAGCGTGTCTTCCTATTTCCTGTCCAGCCTGTCCCAATCACGACCGTTTTGGTCGAGTCGGACGGGTCCAACGCTATCTTCTTGGTTTCTTCGGCCGCTTGGATGGATGTCTTGGCCTGCTTCTTGGCTGGTATGTTTTCCTCCTCCTGAAGGGACACAACTTCCCGCCGAAACTTCTTCATCTTGACCGATGTGTCGAGTGCCTACGCCATATCGCAACTTTCGCTGTCGCGGACTAGGGATTGCTTCACGTCGCCTGGGATGGTAATCACCCAATTGTGGCCAGGCATCTTCATGACGAGGTAAGTGTAGTTAGGGACGGCCATGAATTTGGTGATCCCCGACCTTCCCAAGATGGCATGGTATGCCGTCTCGAAATCAGCCACTTCAAAACTCAGACTCTCGGTCCGATAATTGTCCTTGGTCCCAAACGTGACAGGTAATAAGATCTGTTTGAGTGCTATCGCGGACGTCCCGGGGATTACCCCGGGGAATGGGGACGATCCATGTCGCAGTTCGGAATGTGGAATCTTCATCTGGTCCAAGGTTTTAGCGAAGAGGACGTTAATCCCGCTCCCGTCGTCCACCAGGACCCTTTTTAGTTTGTTTCCTCGGACGACCGGATCCATCACCAGTGAATACCTTCCAGGGAAAGCAATCCGATCTGGGTGGTCTGATCGATCGAATGTGATGGGAACCTTCGACCACCGTAGGTATTTGGGGACGACTGGCACGATCATGTTGACCTCCCGAGTGGTGAGCTTCTGCTTCCGCTTGGACTCATACGCATCAGAGCCCCCGAATATGTAGTTGATCTCGCGCTCCGTATCTTGGTAGTCCCCGTCTGGTTTTTTACCGCGGCCTCCTTTGGCCGCCGACTGCTTGAAGTTGTCGGTGAACTTCTGCAAAATGAGACAGTCTTTGGCATAATGCCTTCCGCGTGGGTGAAAGGGACATACCGCTTCCATGATCTTGTTGTAATCGTTGTCGTTAGGGGGCTTAGGCCTATTACGCTCTACGTTGGCGACCATCTCGTCCCCTAGGCTTGCTCTGCTCATCGTTCATCGTCTTCTTGGAGCCTCCGTCGTGGCCACCACGATGATTCATGATGGCCTCCTCAGCGTTGGCTTCCTAATCCGTCATCGTGAACATGGCGTTGAGAGTTCGTGGGGGGTCCCGAGTTATCTTCCTGATCAACTCCTCGGATTGGCATCCGGCGAAGAAGGCATCGATGACGGATTGTTCTGAAACGTCCGGGATGTCATTCTTCTTCTTGGTGAATGTTGGCGATAGTTACGCTCAAAGAAATTAATCCGCAAGCGGACGGATATCGCTTGTAGTTTTCACCAGGAGTATTCCTAGAGTTATCGAATCCACAGAGAATGAGGGTTTAAAGAGACAATCCTCTATATCTTAATTATTTAAAATACCAGCCAGTCTAGGTAACGGGGGTTAGGATAAATAAAAAGAACCGGTGACACACACAAGATAAATATTCACACAAATAAAGAGAAAGCTATTCTAGCTAGATAGACAGTTGGGAGGACAACGAGACAAGTTTAATAAGTTCACAAAATTGTGTGATTCAGTTTATTGAGTGAGCTTTGGTAATCAATCAGTGGTTCACTTGGTATTCGTCGTCAGAGCTCGGACATTCACTACCACCCGCTATCCTGAATTGGAATCCCGAATGGTTATGATCATTCCGATAGGGCTCTACTGATCCAAAGCCGGATGCCGTGGGTTACACACGAGATAATTAATATCTACGGATGGATAGGGCTGTCACCACCTACCACATATACGTGGGCCCGGGTGTAAACTGAGTTAGTCCTAGTCTCAGACACCACGTCTGCTACTATTTCTAATCAATCTTCCTCAGTACCAAAAAGAAGTTGATTTAGGTTCAATGCCTGGCTCTTACAGTATATGAGTGAGAACCTAAACTGATTCCAGATGAATACAAGCTACCGGTAAGGCAAATCTACACAACTCATTTATGTAGATATACTCAACTCAAATAAAGCTCAACACATAAGCAATGAATGAAGTGATCCCACTAATTGAAACAATTAGGAAAGGGTACAAGAGCTATTACCCGAATTCCCGAAGACACTTCCGAAACTCCGAGCTTCAGCCCGACTTGACTCTAACTAGCAACTACTAGAGTAAGAGCTACTCCAATAAGTGGAATGAAAATGATGTGATGTGTTGTGTGTTACAAGTGAGTGTGGGGGTCTATTTATAGTGCTCCGAAGCCAACTAGGATGCTCCACGTGTATGGACACTTGTCATCAAACCCTCCTCCAAAGGGGAATCCAAAGGGCATCATGGGGGTCGGCCGGCCTAGGTGGGTGGACCGACCCACTCTTGGCTCATCTAACCGTCCAATTTTGCTAGGATACTTTTTTAATGGTGTAGATTAGCCCCTTAAGCCGGT
>SPJY01036992.1:0-48375 GCA_005191435.1 Raddia distichophylla | reverse complement strand
TGTATAGACGTACAACTTGTCATAGATGTACGTCCTCCTTCATGCTTGCAGTTCCTCCGTCGAACTCCTCATGCTGATAACATGTTAGACAACCATGATATGAGGTGTAGTCCAAGGTTGTTCATTCCTGAACAAGCTTAGATGGAAGACAAGAATAATGTACAAAGTACACAAAACATAGATAATAGAGACATACAATTGCTTTATAATTCATTGATTAGATTACATACAATGGGGCATCTCTCTTCTTTATATAGTGCCAATACTTCAGAGTTTGGCAGGTCCACAAGTTGGTCCATCCCTAATTGAGTCTGACACGAGGCCAAACCGACATAGGAAGGGCAGTTTCCTAATGCTTTTAAGAAGATTAGAGTCAATTTATATTGCGTCTGTGCATTGCACAAACTATGGTCTAAGTCTGTCGAGTCAGAGTCTTATCCTATACAAACTTGTGGTCAGGTCAGTTGAATAAGCCTCTATTATAAACATGTAGCCCCTAGAGGCATGTAAGGTATCCAATATCAATAAAATCGAATATACTCCCTATTTTTTGTCGCATTTAATCCAATTTCATCTTTTTTTACATGATCAATATGTTATGTATCACTTTGTTGATTGACTATACAGTACAACCAGCTAAAAATCGAAGAAAAAAAGTACTACCATGATTTAAGCGTCGGGCAAGAAAGCCATGGGGTAGCTCGATGCGATGATATTTTGCATCATCAATTTTTTTTATTATTTTGGAGCCCGTTTATAAAATCATGAATCTTTCATGATGCGGCAGACGTAGTCGATATTAGCTTTGCCTAGGCTTAATTTAAATCTTGCTTTAAATTTTTTATATTACGACTCACTGTTTATGTTACGAATTGAGAGCCCAATTGTTTGGCTTCCATTGACCTTTGTGTTCCTAGAATGAAAAAAGGGAAAAACATTGATTTGGTTCTTAAACAATCATTTCTTAGTCAAGTTGGTCCCTATCTCTACTATTATAAAATATACCTTGCGGTAATGGTGACGCTGGTGGTGTTTTCACCAACTATTGATATCCACCCTTCATCTCAAAGTACCTTATGGTGGTGATCCGTCGTTTTCAAAACAATTTGAATATAAATGTGAAGGCTTTCTTTCCTTTAATACCTCGAGTTCTCCATTTCATTTTAATAACAATCTGAATTTGAATATAGATTTAAAGGCTTCCTTTCCTTTATTCTTGCGATCCGGTTCTTCAATTATTTTTTGAAACAATTTGAATCAAGATCTGGAGTTTTCCTTTCCTCTAATCTACGATCCAGCTCTCCGTTCGTTTTGTAAACAATTCAAATTTAGATCTTTGGCTTCCAATTGGACATCTGTTTCCTAGAATGAAAAAGGGGGAAAATATTGATTTGGTTCTGAAACTATCGTTTCTTAGTCAAGTTGGTCCCTATCTCTACTATTATAAAACACCTTGCAGTGGTGGTGACGGTGGTGGTGGTTTCACCAACTATTGATCTCCACCCTTCACCTCAAAGCATCTTATGGTGGTGATCTGTCGTTTTCAAAACAATTTGCATATATGTGAAGGTTTCTTTCCTTTAATCCCTCCAGCTCTCCACTCGTTTCAATAAGAGTCTGAATTTGAATATAGATTTAAAGGCATCCTTTCATTTATTATTGCGATCCAGTTCTCCATTTATTTTGTAAAACAATTTGAATCAAGATCTGAAGGCTTCCTTTTTTTAGTCTTGTGATCCAGCTCTTCATTAGTTTTAGATCTGAAGGCTTGCATTCCTATAATCCCGTGATGCAGCTCTCCGTTCATTTTACAAACAATTTGAATCTAGATCTGAAGGCTTCCTTTAATCCCATGATCTAGCTCTCCATTAGTTTTATAAAGAATTTGAATCTAGATCTAAAGCCTTCTTTCATTAAATCCCGCGATTGAGCCCTCTATTCATTTTAGAAACAATTTGAATCTACATCTAAAGGGTTCCTTTTCTTTAATCCCACGATCACGCTCTCCATTCATTTTAGATATGAAGACTTCCTTGCATTCAATCTCGATCTAGCTCTCGTTCTCCGGTCAATCCATGCTTCCGCTTTCTTCCCGGTGATTTATGTCCTATACTCTCCTGCCCAATCATGCGACATCATTGACGTTCCACACCCTTCCTCTTCGGCTCTTTGCCATCCGTCCCCTCTCTCTCCCCAGCCTTTTCAGCATATGGGATATCCACTATTGGTGAAAACTAGATGCCCCATACGCAATGCGCCCCCTTCAAGCAGTCAGCCCAAGAAGGGGCCCTGCGAGCTTCCCAAGCGCGCGGTCGAGCTCCCTAGGCTCGTGCTCGAGCTTCCTAGGCATGCTCCCGAGATTCCAAGCTTGAGGGACAAACCCCAGGGTGCACTCTTCCTCATCGCACGCAACGGGAACCGCACAGCTGGGACTTCGAGTCAACTCAACCCCTGTACCGAGACGTGCCTGCCGCAACCACTGGCAGAGGATGCCCTTTCTATCGGGGGTCAGTCATCTGCGTCGCCTGAGAAGGAGAAGGCGTGGACCCATTCGCTATGGACTGATGGGTGCACGCTATTATCCGACGGACAAAGCCACAAATCCAGTAGGCCAGAGGGAGATCACTATTGTCTAACAGGTAACAAGTCATACCCCCACAGTTCAACGGTGGTCTACAGTGCACAAGAAGACCGTCTATAAAAGGAACTGAAGGCGAAGAACACGGGGAGACGAATCTCACACTCTTAAAGCCAACCAATGCAAGACTCACATCAAGAGAACTCCAGACTTGATAGTTATAGGAGGTAGTTATTGCCCTCACATGGACACTTCAGCAACACACAGTGCCCAGAGCACTTATTATACTAGAGCTCGAGCTTCCTTAAGCCCGACCTCCTCTCTTGTACTTGTTTCGAGCTTGTTAAGGAACAAAGACTAGATGTAGGGCTGTTATCCAACAATAAAAAATCACCCGTGCCATTGCCTTCTAGCTCTAACAATCTCCCAATCTTCTTTTGAGTGGCCGAACGTCGCGCCAGGCGAAGGGATGTCGTTGGGCCTCACACCAACATTATTATTTTTTTCTAATAATTTATTTCGTATTTTCATTTCTCTTTTTAAATGCCACCAATTTTTTTTTTAACTACAACAAAATTAAACCAAAAATAAAATTAAAAGAGGGCATTTGAATGATCATGGTTGGCTCGCCCCCACATGTCATGTCATAAAGTTGAGTAAGAGTATCTGTAGCAGTCACTCTAAAATACTACATAAATGTTTCAAAGTGTAGTGTAAAATGTAAAGGAAATTTAAAGGGAAGACAGAGAGCAGCTAACAGCGAGCAGAAGGGGATAGAGGGTCAATGTGATGCCCTAACATGTGAGAGGTGTTATACAACCACGCTATTGGGTATAGTCCAAGGTTGCCTAGCAATGCGTAGATTCTAGACGATGAAGAATAATCACAAACGAACACAGAGATGTAGGAGAGGAAGTATTCTTTATTGCTTTCTCTTAGATATATATTAGTTGGGAGCCTCTCCTATTTATGCTTGGGTGATAGGGTTTCGGCTGGTCGAACCAAGTGGGCCCCACCCCAAGCCGCTCTAGGCCCAAATCCGGCAAGGCCCGGGTTCGGTTCATCAACACTCGTCCTTGGACCTTGTCGCGTGATTTATATGCCCCAAAAACTCCATAAAAACCCAGTGGGAAAAATGTTGGGGGAAAGAGTACATAGCATACGCTTGCTGTGCACACGGATTTGCCTCGTTACAAAACCTTTCGTGAGAAACTTCATTGAAAACTCACTTAAGAGAAAATAGTACAGATCCACCCAACGTTCCTTTATATTCATACATTCATTCATTCATGTTGGGTACTCGAACTTCATGTTCAAGATTTCAATTCATAGTATGTAAAGTTCCTCCCCCTGAATTTTGCATTTCTCTAAATCTTCTCATTCCAATTGCTTTCACGCATATTTTAAAAGGTGATGCCGGAAGTGACTTAGTAAATAAGTCTGCTACAATCTCGCATGACTTAGTGTGTTGAATATTAATTTCATTCATCTTATGCATTTCATGAGCATAGAAATACTAGGGGTCTATGTCGACTGGTGACTAACTGGGGGGTCACCGCCAGCAATGAATTTGTACGAGGAGGCGTTTGCAAGAACTAAGCTAAATGGTAACACAGAACCAGGTTATACAGGTTCGGGCCTTCAGCACCGAGGTAATACCCTACTTCCTGTGCTCTGGGATTATGTTTGATCAAGATGCGGGATGCAAGATGTCCAAGATGATTACAGCGTATGCTCTACGAGATGATTATCTCTGTGTGTTGAACTATGCCTATGGCTTCTACCCCCTCCCTTTATATAGTGTAGGGGGAGATAGAGTTACACGGTAGCACGTGATAGACGGTACCTAATCTTGTTATGCCGTTACATGTCATGCATGTGTTGATCTCCTAATTACATGGAGATAGACCATATCCTTAGAAACTTCCTTGGAGCTCAAGGCGCGTGTAACCCGAGTGGTCTCTATCCTTAATCGGCCGACTTGGATCGCCCCCCATCTGCTCCCTTATGGGCCTTCTAGAGGATACCCGGGGCCCATGTAGTCCACAGTAGCCCTCGAGTGCTTTACGATCGAGTCAGATATCCAACCGACTGGTTTCACCAATATCTCCTGTAATCTGAAAAGAGATTGTAAAGAACTCAAGAAATCTTAATTTTTTATATTGAAGCAACGCCTGGATTGGCAATACCAAACTCCAGCTTATTCGGCCCATTGGACACATCACCTCAACAGATGAATTCGGCTACTTGGCACCTACTCTTGCATTGCAAAAGCAGCAATTGACCCATCATGGGGCATATCTTAAGCCACACCATTACAACTTCTGTCTTGCAGCATGATGTAATTTAAGCGTTTCACAATATATCAGCTTCAGGCGTCCGGTCTTAGCTTGTAAGAACCAACACTTGGCCCAGCATGGGGCGCACCCTTCAGCCGAGTGGTACCTGTCCCAACCAGAGAAGGGATCAGCATAGGGCCCTAGAGGCGTACCGATTGGATATAGTTTGGCCGAGAGGTACTTGTATCCGGGTAGCGGTATACAACTGGCGACCTTAAGAAAGGCATACCTCCGAAACTATAACCAAATTTCACCAACACCCAACCTCGAGCATGCGAAGTTGGCTAGTGACCCAACATGGGGTATGCCGTAAAATACTTTTAATTTTGGCGCTTCCGGTCATATGCCCTCCAGGTGTACCGAGGCCGAATTAGGCTCGATTTTAACACATTGCCACCGTTAGCGGCGTGTTAAGAAAGCCTGTTAAGGGGATTGCCCTTTGCAATTTTTAGCCCAAGCCCAATAAGGGGGAGGCGAAGCGTTTTCGCGCCCTTTTCTCACACAGCCGGAACGACACGCGTTTCCACCGAGAAACGTATCCGTATCCACTTCCGTCCCATCGCCATGATGTTTTACTGTGTTTGAAATGGATTACAAGGCGCGCCCTTTGCACTTCCTCTGTGTATAAAAGAAATCCAGGGGCAATGTACTACTTCACATCTTGCGAGTCTCAGAGTCTTCTTCTCCTCAGCGAAACCCAAAAAACTCTCCACTTTCTCCCTCTCGAGTGCAATGGCAAACTTCCCGGAAGAAGTAGACGAGTGGGTCGCTGAGGCCGCTGCTGAAGCTGACGCCCAAGCCGCCGCCATGGACGAGTTCTGGCGGGACTACGCCCAGGTCACCGCGGAGATCCGCGCGGAGGAATCCATCAGGGTTCTAATCCATGGGTTTCCGCAGCTCTACAAGGTGCACATTCCTCTCAGGGACGCACTGGCCACCGCTCTCCTTGCCGACGGATGGTTCTGAAGTGCCTTCGGCAGGCGCTTCACCTTCCCACGGAGGGGATCGAGCTTCTTTTGCTTTTCTTTTGCTACTCCGCAAGCCAGCGACGAGCCCTAGCTCGATGCGCTGCGCTGCGAAGATATGTGTAATTACGCCTAAGAGCCTTTGATGAAAATCCTTTGGGGAATCCACATGTCTCCATTCAGTTTCTTGCTTTGATCTTGAATCCGCACCAGTATTGCTTCATCCGAGAAGTTAGCACTGCACGCTCCCAGACCAGCGCCCAACGCATACGCGAGCCTCTCGGGAGGAATCACTCAGCCACCCGAGTGGTTATCCGAGCCCTTCTCGAAAAGGCCGCATCCAATGCTAGACTAAGGCCCGGCACAGAATGCGAAATTCCGCCCGTTGCGATAAATTAGGAACAGGAGAACGAAATTGGTTCACCTCGCACATTTTTCGCGCCAGTCTTTTAGTCTTTCCCATCGAACTTCGCCGCTAGGGTTCTTCTCCGTCGCAACCTCCGCCGCCACCGTCTCCGATCTGCAATGGCTCCCCCATCTCCCTCCGCCCCGAAGGTAACCAAGAGCGGCAAAGAGTGGATGAAGTCCATCACGACCGAGTGGAGGCTACAGAAGCTGGTCTCCATCGGCGTTCTCCCCAGTGAGGAATTCATCGCATGGCTCCCTATCGCCGGCGAGTCCTGTCCCACTCCTCGCTCCGACGAGGTAGTGGTCTTTGAGTCCTTCTTCCTCCGCGGTTTCGGCCTCCCTTGCTCTCCTTTTTTCGGGGATTGCTGCATTTTTACGGGATCGAGGTCTCTCACCTGAACCTCAATTCCATCTTCCAGATTGCCATTTTTATCAACATCTGTGAGGCCTATTTGGGGATCGCTCCTCACTTTGACCTTTTTAGATATCTTTACCTTCTCAAGCCTTTTCCCAACAAGAACTCTCCCCGAGCCGCCGGCGGCGCGGGATTTCAGTTGCGGGAAGGGGCCGAGAAATCTTATTTCAACCTTCCTCTTAGAACGTCCAACAAGGGTTGGCACTCAGAGTGGTTTTACTGCATCAATTCCATCCAGTTCATCCCTCCTGGTCTTCTCCTATCGCCGATGGCGAAGGAAGCCATGTAAAGGAGCTCCTTGTTCTCCTCCACAGACTGAAGTCTGCTGAGCTGACTGGCATTGGCGTTATCTAGAAATACACCCAGCGCCGTGTCCAGCCCATAAAGGAAAGGGTGCATCTCACCTTTGAATACTCGGCGCCCCAAGATGCCACTCGGGAAACTGAAGACATGATTTCACAGAAAGAAATTGTCAGCCGAGTGGCTGAGCTCTTCGCCCCAGGCTCAGAAATAACTCACACAGAGTGCCCGGCTGCATATTACCTAACATACCTACCACCAGCGGTAAGGAAAAGATCCTTCTCAACTCAATCGTGGTTTTGGGAACGGCATCGAAATCATTCTGATCTAATTCACACACAGGGAGACGCGGCTTTCTTCTCCACCTATCCAGTCCCAGAGGCCCCAAGCCACAAGGAGGCACCGCGCAAGCGTCCCGCAGGGGACTCGGCTAGTGCTCCTCCAGCCAAGAAAGGCAAGGGGATCGCTTCAAGGGACTCGGACGAAGACGACGATGAAGACAACGTCCCACTCCTGCGCCGCTGCCGCCCAGCAACGAGGCCGTCTTCGGCTCCGGCCGAGCCGCAACAAAGTCCTCTGTCTCACCAATCCACCAGCCCAGCAGCAGCGTCGGGCACGGAGAAGCCCTCCGGCTCCAACCCGAATGGTTCGGGCGTCCAATTTGGATTCAAATTTATGTCATCGCAAAGGTACTCCCTCGCAACGTTTTCCCTTCATGAATTGCAAGGAATTTGCGTCTTGAAAAATCTATAAATGTGTGGATAACATAGACCCCGGGTATCCACATGGCGAGCCTAAAAGACCACCCGACAGGGGATGGACCAAGTCGGGTGGATAAGGACGGGTATCACCCGGACTCTAGAAGACTTGCTCGGCAAGAAAAGACATGAAGATAGAAGCCTGTCCCTAATTAATAGGAAAGGTTTACTTGTAATCCAAGAGAACTATAGATAGGAATCCTACCTCGTAACCGACTAGGACTCTTCCTTGTAACCCCACCCCCTCCACTATATAAAGGGGGTAGGGGGCCATAGTTCGGCATGCAATCTACAACATCCCACGTATAGAGAATTACACATCTACAACTTGATCATCCCCCAGGTTGATCATCATCTTGTACACATATACCCCATATAAACCCAGAGCACAGGACGTAGGGTATTACCTCCGCCATGAGGGCCTGAACCTGTATAAATCCTTGTCTTGTGCTACCCTCGAGTTTGGATCTTGCATGCATCGCCCCATATATAATCATTGCCGGCGGTGACCCCCCAGTTAGTCACCTGTCGACAAAATGCTTTCAGAAAACCTGTGGAAGATGATGATGAACCGCCAAGCTCGCATGGCAGCAAGGTGCCAGCCCCGGTGCCTCCAAGGTCCGATCACCAAGCCGAGTCGCAATCAGCAAAGGGCTCGACTCGGCACGCCGCACCTCACCAAGACTCCGGTCCGTCCTCTACTACTCGCCAATCCTCACCGGTGAAGGGAAAAATCCCGGCCCTAGCTCCAGAGAGCTCAGAACCAAAAATCGAGGAAATTCCTCGCCCATCCACCAAAGCTCACACTCCACCCCTCCGATTGAAGTGGAGGAAGGAGATGGAGGGCTACGAGGTCAACGACGGGAAGGAGGCCGAAGAATGGGAAGTACTAGACAATATGGCAGTAGCTCAAGCCGAGATATACAGGGTAAAGCCTTTTTATGCCTTGAATCCTTGCTTTGCACGAGGGAGTCCCACCAATCTTCTCCCCTTTTTCCATGCAGCGCATGAAAGAGAGGTCAAGGCAGAAGTCCCTGTGCATGGAGAGAACAGTGGGCGAGCTAAAGTCTCGCGATGAGTTTGACAATGCACTGTATGCAGTTGGAATATTGCGGCAGGATCGAGGAGCTCCAACGAGAGGTCATTGAACTCCGGTTCCACCACGTGGAAGACTCCAACACCATCCAAGGTATAGATCCTGAATGGTGCTAAACCTTTACAAAAAGAATACTTCTTAGATGATAGTCTTTGAGACTTGCCTTTGAATGTAGCACTGAAGACGAGGCAAAAAGCCCTAAAAGAAACATCAGAGGCGAGGCAGAAGGCCTTGGAGGATGAAGTCTTCCGAGCCAACGCTCAAGCCTAGAAATTGGCTAAAGAGCTGGAAGGTAACTTTCCACCTTTAACTCTCCCTGGCTCAGCCCCACTAACGTCCGACTGATTTGTTACGCCTGATTGGTTGCACAAAGTATAGGCAGAAGACCAAGGTGCAGTTCTAGGTTCTTGATGAAGAAGTAAAAGCCGCCTACGAGCTTCGCCGCCGTGCTCTAGTAGGAATAGTTCCAACGCTCCAAGGCCTTTATCCTAAGAAGAGCAGCCGACTGACTCCGACATCCTCGTGGCCCGTCTTGATGATATTCCTGCGTGGATCAAGGTCTTCACGCGGAAGGCAGCGATAACATGCACCAGCCAAGGGCTCGTAATCGCGAAGTCGAACTTCCCCCATCTATACTATCAGGCCGTGAAGGAAGGATTTGCCTGCACCGAGGAAAAGGCCTGCGCCTTACTGGAAGAAGTTCACCCGACTGCTGCTCATCTGGTTAAACATTTAGATCTGTAGGTGTATTTGTCGCCCAGGCGTTTAATTGATCCTCGATACTTGTGATCTTATTTATCCGAGTAGTAAGCTTTATCCTTTTTCATGAAACGCGTCTACCGACAAGTCCAGCCCCCGAGTCATAGGAATTAGCACTTGGCTTTCTCCCCATGCAACTACGGAGTAGCTAAACGTTGTCCTTGGCATGTACGAGCGCCATTACTCAAGAATTTTCATAACACCCGAATTTGATCGACACATGTAAAAAGAAAACAACTTTTATTAATATGATAGGGTGCGGTTGACTCCGTACACTATTTAGTATAGCCCCCGACTTATCGCTTAGTCGTTTACGGCTAAGTAGCAAGTCAGAAAAGGAAACTAATTACACAATGCTTGAATACAAGGCCTTTAAGAGTAAAAATGACGTAGCTGCTCGATGTTCTAGGTATTAGGCACCTCGGATCCGTCTTCGCGTTGTAGCCGGTAAGCCCTCGGGCGGGTCACCTCAGCGATCACATAGGGGCCTTCCCAGAGCGGGGAGAGTTTATGCTTATGCTTCTGATTCCTTCGGAGGACCAGATCTCCCTTGGAGAATGCACGGCCCCGTACGTTGCGCTGATGATAGCGACACAAGCCTTGTTGGTACTTTGCCGACTGGATCATTGCTGCTTCCCTGGCTTCCTTGAGCCGATCGAGATCTTCGTGTCTTGTCTCATCCGACTGATTATCGTCGAAACCGATGACCCGAGGGGACCGGAACTTCAATTCAGTCAGGATGACCGCCTCCGAACCATAGACTAGTTAAAAGGGTGTCTGCCCGGTTGCTCGACTTGGGGTTGTTCTAAGCCCCCAGAGCACCGAAGGCAACTCCTTTACCCAGCGCGTGGCATACGGCTTTAGGCGATCGAAGATTCTAGCTTTTAGCCCTTGTAGCACCAATCTGTTGGCACGTTCAACCTGGCCGTTGCTCCTTGGGTGGGCCACCGAAGCATAGCAGATCTTGATGCCCAGCTCCTCGCCCCAATCTCGGAATTCACTGCTTTTGAACTGAACACCAATGTCGGTGATGATGCGATTGGGACGCCAAAACGTACGACGATGTCCCGGAAGAACTCGCGTGTTTTGGCCGCGGTGATCACCGCAACCGGTTTGTCTTCAATCCACTTTGTGAACTTGTCTATGGCGACGAAGAGATGGGTAAACACGCCTTGCGCTCGCTTGAGGGGGCACACCATGTCTAGATTCCAAACGGCAAAGGGCCAAGAGATTGGAATCGTTTGTAGGTCCTGAGCCGGCATGTGAATCTGTCGAGCAAAGAATTGGCATCCGTCACACCTGCGTACTATGTCTTCTGCGTCGGTGACAGCAGTCGGCCAGAAGAATCCTTGCCGATAGGCTTTTCCTACCAAGGTACTGGCCGTCGCGTGGTGCCCACATTCTCCCGAGTGGATATCATTACGCGCTGGGGCCTTGCTCGCCCGCCTGACGCGTGGGGCCCGCTCGATCTTCTCAGGACTCTTTGTACCCCGGTATTTATTACACCGACAAAGTGAACACTGAACTTCGATTCCACCACGTAGAAGAGTCCAATACCATCCGAGGTATAGATCCCCGAACAGTACTAAACCTTTATAAAAAGAATGCTCCTTGGATGATAGTCTCTAAGACTTGCCTTTAAAAGTAGCATTGGAGGCGAGGCAGAAGGCCCTGGAGGAAACATCGAAGGCGAGGCAGAAGGCCATGGAGGAAGAGGTGTTCCAAGCCAGCACTCAAGCCGAGAGGTTGGCTAAAGAACTGGAAGGTAACTTTCCGCCATTGACTCTCCCTGGCACAGCCCCACTGAAATCCGAGTGATTCGTGACATCCGATTTGTTGTACAGAGTACCGGCAGAAGACCAGAGCACAATTCCAAGTTTTCGATGAAAAAGTGAAGTCCGCCTACGAGCTCCGCAACCGTGCTATGAAAGGAATAGCTCCAACGCTCCGGTACCTTTACCCCAAGAAGAGCTGCCGTCTAATGCCGATATCCTCGTGGCCCGTCTTGATGACATTCCTGCGCAAATCAAGACCTTTTCGCGGGAGGCAGCGACGACATGCACCAGCCAAGGCCTTGCTATTGCAAAGTCAAACTTCCCCCGCTTGGACCTCGAGGCCGTGAATGAAGGATTCGCATGCACTGAAGAAGAGGCCTGCGCCCTGATGAAGGAAGTTCGCCCGATTGCTGCCAATCTAGCTAACATTTAGATTTGTAGATGTATTTGACGGCCAAACGCTTGATTGATCCTCAGTACTTTTGATCTTGTTTATCCGAGTATTTAACTTTATCCTCCTTCATGAATTAGCTGAGTGCCAGGAATTAGCGCTTGGCTTTCTCCCCGTGCACCTACCGAGTAGCTAAACGCTGTCTTTGACAAGTACGAGCGCCATTATTCAAGAATTTTCATAATACCAGAATTTGATCAACATATGTAAAGAGAAAGCAACTTTTATTACTAAGATAGGGTGCGGTTGACTCCGCACACTACTCAGTGTAGCCTCCGACTTACTGCTTAGTCGTTTACGGCCAAGTAGCAAGTCAGAAAAGGAGACTAATTACACGATGTTTGAATACAAGACTTTAAAGGGTAAAAATGACGTAGCTGCTCGATGTTCCAGATATTTGGCACTTCAGATCCGTCTTCGCACTTTAGCCAGTAAGCCCCTGGGCGGGTCACTTCATCGATCACATAGGGGCCTTCTCAGAGTGGGAAGAGTTTATGCTCGTGCTTCTGATTCCTTCGGAGGATCAGATCTCGCTTGGAGAACGCACGACCCCGTACGTTGCGCTGATGGTAGCGACGCAAGCCCTATTGGTACTTTGCCGACTGGATCATTGCTGCTTCCCTGGCTTCCTCGAGCCGATCGAGGTCTTCGTGTCTTTTTTCATTCGACTGGTTATCGTCGAAACCGGCAACCCGAGGGGACCGGAACTTCAATTCAGTCGGGAGGACTGCCTCTGAGCCACAGACTAGGAAAAAGGGTGTTTGCCCGGCCGCTCGACTTGGGGTTGTTCTGAACCCCCAGAGCACCGAAGGCAACTCCTTGACCCAGCGCGTAGCATACGGCTTTAGGCGATCGAAGATTCTGGCTTTTAGCCTTTGTATCACCAATCCGTTGGCACGTTCAACCTGCCCATTGTTCCTTGGATGGGCCACTGAAGCGTAGCAGATCTTAATGCCCAGCTCCTCGCCCCAATCTTAAAATTCGCTGCTTTGAACTGAACGCCATTGTCGGTGATGATGCGATTGGGTATTCCAAAACGTACGACGATGTCCCGGAAGAACTCGCGTGCTTTGGCCGCCGTAATTACAACGACCGGCTTGGCTTCAATCCATTTTGTAAACTTGTCGATGGCGATGAAGAGATGAGTGAATCCGCCTTGTGCTCGCTTGAGGGGGCCCACCATGTCCATATTTCGGACGGCGAAGGGCCAAGAGATTTGAATTGTTTTGTAGATCCTGATCCAGCAGAATCTTCCGCACAAAGAATTGACACCCGTCGCACCTGCGTACTATATCTTCCGCGTCGGTGACAGCCGTCGGCCAGAAGAATCCCTGCCGATAGGCTTTTCATACGAGAGTGCTGGTCGCCGCGTGGTGCGCACACTCTCCCGAGTGGATATCGTTGAGTAGATCCTTGCCTTCTTGCTCGGATATGCAACGCCTTAGTACTCCGAAACTGCTTTTTCTGAAAACCTCGTCCCCGACTACCTTATAGCTCTTGCTTCGACGTATAATGCATTCGGCGAGGCTTCGATCCTCTGGCAACTCATAACAAAGAAGATCATCTAAGTAAGGCTGAGTCCACCAGGGATTAATTGTTAATACCTCTACATCGGGCTCTGGTAGCTTCTCTTGATCTTCTTCCGGTGTAGGTGGTAACTTGATGGACGGCTTGCGCAGTTCTTGGACGAAAACACCAGTCGGGACTTGCGCCCGAGTAGATCCCATCCGCGCTAACTTGTCTGCTGCTTCGTTGTCTCGGCGGAGCACGTGTGTCAGCTCCAGTCTGTAAAACGTGTCTTCCATCTTTCGTACTCCTGACAGTATGCCACCATGCTGTCGCCAATAAAAGACCACTCCTTTTGAATTTGGTTAACCACGAGCTGTGAATCCCCACGCACCATTAATCGCTTCACGCCGAGTGATACGGCCAGGCGTAGCCCGTGGATGAGTGCCTTGTACTCGGCGGCGTTGTTGCTGACGGGAAATAATATCTGGAGGACGTACCGTAGCTTCTTGCCAGTCGGCGATATGAGCAAAATCCCAGCCCCCGCGCCGTTGAGCATGAGGAAACCATCAAAGTACATTGTCCAGTACTCGAGATTCTCCTTTATTGCTGGGGTCTGAGCCTCTGTCTATTCTGTGACGAAATCGGCTAATGCTTGAGATTTGATGGTTAGTCGAGGTGTGAACTTTATTTCAAAGGCTCCAAGCTCGACTGCCCATTTGCAATCCTCCCGGTGGCTTCCCGATTATGAAGTATGTCTCCAAGCGGAAAAGAGGTAACCACCAAAATTTTATGCTCTTGAAAGTAGTGCTTGAGCTTCCGTGATGTGAGTAACACAGCATATAGAAGCTTTTGAACTTATGGGTACCTTACTTTGGAATCACCCAATACCTCGCTGACGAAGTAGACCGGACACTGTACCTTCTGGAGGGAGCCCTGCTCATCCTGTTCAACCACCAGAGCATAGCTTATGACGTGAGTCGTAGGCTCGTAGAGCCGATGTAGAGTAAGAGGGGCTCCTGGGGCATGGGAGGTAATAACACTGGAGGTGTTGTGAGGAACCTCTTTAAATCTTCAAAGGCTTCGTGCGCTTCCGCTGTCCACTGAAAGTCATCTTATCGGTGTAAGAGCCTGAAGAAAGGCATGCCTCGCTCCGTGAGTCGGGAAACGAATCGGCTGAGTGCCACGATTCATCCAGTGAGCTTCTGCACATCCTTCTGACTGGACGGGGGCTTCATCTTGATGATGGCGTTGACCTTCTTTGGATTGGATGAATCCGAGTAATTTACCAGACAGGACCCCAAAAACGCACTTCTCGGGGTTCAGCTTCATCCGGTATGCCCTTAGGCTCTCGAATGTCTCGGTCAGATCTGTTATGACTTATGAGTTCCCATCTGGATTTTGTTTTTATGACGACGTCGTCGACATAGACCTCCACGTTGCGTCCGAGCTGAGTGTGAAAACACCGCTGTATGGTGCGCTGATAAGTTGCGCCATCATTTTTCAGCCCGAATAGCAGAAAGCACCAAAAGGTGTAATAACGACGTTTTGATGCAGTCTTCCTCCTTCAGACTAATCTGATGATAGCTCGAGTAGGCGTCCAGAAAACTCAAGAGCTCGCACCCAACGGTGGAATCTACCACTTGGTCGATGCGAGGAAGCCCAAAAGGATCCTTAGGACACGCTTTGTTGAGGTCAGTGTAGTCGACACACATCCACCATGTCTTATTCTTTTTCTGTACCAGGACCGGGTTTGCAAGCCACTCGGTACGATACACCTCCTTGATGAACCGAGCTGCCAGCAGTTTGGTGACGTATGGCGTCCTTTCGATCCGGAGCAAATCTTCGTAGGCACTACTTAATTGGCTTCGCCGTTTCGTCGACGTGGAGAGAGTGCTCGATCACCTCCCTCGGAACACCAGGCATGTCCAAAGGTTTCCAAGCGAACACGTCCTGGTTTGCCCGGAGGAAAGTGACGAGCGTGTCTTCCTATTTACTGTCGAAGCCCTATCCCAATCACGGCTGTCTTCGCCGGATCAGACGGGTCCAACAATATCTTCTTAGTTTCTTCGGCTGCTTGGATGGAGGTTTTGGCCTGCTTCTTGTGGACTATATGGGCCCCGGGTATCCTCTAGAAGGCCCATAAGGGAGCAGATGGGGGGCGATCCAAGTCGGCCGATCAAGGATAGAGAACACTCGGGTTACACGCGCCTTGATCTCCAAGGAAGTTCTCAAGGATATAATCTATCTCCATGTAATTAGGAGATCAACACATGCATGACATGTAACGGCATAACAAGATTAGGTACCGTGTATCACGTGCTACCGTGTAACTCTATCTCCCCCTACACTATATAAAGGGAGGGGGTGGAGGCCATAGATACATCGCCATACAGAAGCATCATAGAGCATACGCTATAAACACCTTGGTCATCTTGCATCCCGCATCTTGATCAAACATAATCCCAGAGCACAGGAAGTAGGGTATTACCTCGGCTGGAGGGCCCGAACCTGTATAAACCTTATTCTTGTGCTACTATCTGGTTTGGTTCTTGATTAGCGTCCCCTCGTACAAATTCATTGCCGGCGGTGACCCCCAGTTAGTCACCAGTCGACACTTCTTGGCGAGGATGTCCCCTTCCTCCTGAAGGGATGCAACCTCCAGTCGGATCTTTTCCATCTCAGCAGATGAGTCCAACTCCTGCACCATCTCACAGCTTTTGCTGTCACAGAGCAGGGACTGTTTAACGTCACCAGGGAGGGTGATTGCACCGTTGGGACCTGGTATCTTTAAGACGAGGTAGGTTTAGTTGGTAACGGCCATGAATTTGGCAATACCCGGCCTTCCCAAGATGGCATGATATGCCGTCTCAAAATCAGCCACTTCAAAGCTTAGACTCTCGGTCCAATAATTGTCTTTGGTCCCGAACGTGACGGGCAAAGAGATCTGTCCGAGTGGTATCACGGACGTCCCGGGGATTACCCTGTGGAAAGGAGACGATCCCTGCCGTAGCTCAGAACGAGGAATGTTCAACTGGTCCAGGGTCTTGACGAAAAAGGACGTTAATCCCGCTCCTGCCGTCGACCAGAACCCTCTTCAATTTGCTCCCTCGCACGACCGGATCTAACACCAGAGGATACCTTCCGGGGAAGGCAATCCGATCCGGGTGGTCCAATCGGTCGAAGGTAATGGGTACCTCGGACCGGCGCAAGTACTTTGGGGTCGCGAGCATGATAGCGTTGATCTCCCGAGTGGTAAGTTTTTGCTTCCGCTTGGACTTGTACGCATCTGAGCCCCCAAATATGTAGCTGATCTCAAGCTCAGCGTCCTGGTAGTCTCCGTCGGGCTTCTTGCCGTGGCCGCCCTTGGCCGCCGACTACTTTGAGTTTTCGGCGAATTTCTACAGAATAAGGCAGTCCTCGGCGGAATGTTTTCCTCGTGGATGAAAGGGACATACCGAGTCCATAACCTTGTTGTAGTCGTTGTCGTTGGGGGGCTTAGGCTGTTGCGCTCCATATTGGCGACCATCTCGTCCCCCTTCCGCTACTTATCCTAGGGTTTGCCCTGCTCATCATTACGCTTCTTCTTGTAGCCTCCGTCGTTACCGCCATTGTGAACATGGCCTTGAGATTACGCGGGGGTCCCGAGTCATCTGCCTAATTAGCTCCTCGGATTTGCATCCGTCGAAGAAGGCATCGATGACCGTCTGCTCCAAAACGTCCCGGATCTCGTTCTTCTTCTTGGTAAAGCGCTTGATGAACTCACAAAGAGTCTCGTTCTTGCGCCGATGTAGCTGTCCAATCTCCCATCTCCCTGCGGGCCTTTTATAGGTCCCTTGGAAATTGGCGATGAACTGTTCTTGGAGGTCGTCCCAAGACTCGATTGAGTTCTCCGAAAGTCCCGTAAGCCAGGTTTGGACGGTTGGGGTCAAAGCGACTGACAAATAGTTCGCCATGACGTGTTGATCACCTCCTGCCGTGCTGACTGCTAAGGCTTAAACCTGCTGCCAGTTCTTTGGGTCCCTCTCGCCATCAAACTTGTCGATGCCTTTGAGGTTAAAACCATCCGGCCAAACCACTCAGCGAAGGTCCGTGGTAAAGGACCGAATCCCCTCCAATGGTCGTGGCCGCCTCCGCCTCGGGGATCTGCTACGATGCTCCCTAGCGGGCCTTGACGACGCTCATGACGGTGGTCGCGCCGACTGGCGGTGCTTCGGCCTGATCATCAATGCGTCGGCTGTGATGCCTACGAGAGTTTCGCTCGCCGTCAATGCGCTCCCGCCGTTTGGCTTCTATGTCCTGACGAAGGTCGTGGGCGGCCATCTGGCGAGAATCGCCGGAAGCGGAGGCGCGAGCCCTGTTCCGATTACGCGTAGAACGGCTGCGAGCCGAAACGGTCGGAGCCGAACGTGCCTCGTTTTGTTGAATGGCAGCCATCTCCACCATGGCTGTCGCTCGAGCGAGGGTCTGGACAAGCGGGCTGCCTTCTGGAAGTTGCGGTGCGATGGTCTCAAGAAGAGTCTTCGAGGCGACGATGTTTGCCTGGGGAGTCGTGTAGATGTCCTGATCCCTTAGCTTCACCGCGTGAAGCTCGTTCTGGACGTCGCGGCCGCGGAGGCGAAGCTGACGTATGTGGTCTTGGTCCTCCACTAGGCATGAGTCCGGGTCCGCCGCGCTAGTGGCGGTCTCCTCGTATTCGACTAGTGGAGAGGCAGAGTGATGATCCTCTGTGCCAAGGACGAAAACTTCTCGGCAGTTGCGAACTTCAGCGCTCTCATCGGACTCTGAGTCAGAGAGAGAAAGGCTAACTCGTTCGCTTTGTCCAATGGGTTGGCCAGCATTGATGACACCCACGAACGTAGTTGGGTCTGATCGAATTAACCCGACTGGATCCAATGCGCTCGCCGGCTGGTTATCTCCTGTCCAAATCTCAGAGGAAACTCGTGCGAACGTCGCAGCGGAATTCTCGAGTCCGGAGGGAAATCCTGCCAAGGGCATTGAGTTGTTGTCGGACGGAATAGAATTCGCGCCCGTGCAGTTGAGCCCGCCGAGTCCTTTTTCGTCTTCCTCGGGAGGAGGTGCGAGGTCCAACAGCGAGCGGGTCAATCCGCTGAAGGTACTTGCTGAATTCTCCAAGCTAAGGGGCAATGGGTCCCGTAGATTGCGCGTACCTTCTTGTGAAGAGATTTCTCCGAAATTAGAGAGGTGAAGATTGCCAACGCCGTCGGCGATGAAGTCCAGGGTACCAAGGCGAAGGACTGCCCTAGCCTCATGGCGACGTGCGGCGATCTTTAAGAAGCAATCTAGATTTAGAGATGATCTTGACGCTGCCCCCTACCTGGCACGCCAACTGTCGACTAGTGACTAACTGGGGGTCACCGTCAACAATGAATTTGTACGAGGGGGTGTTTGCAAGAACCAAACCATATGGTAGCACAAGACCGGGCTATGCAGGTTCGGGCCCTCAGCACCGAGGTAATACCCTACTTCCTGTGCTCTAGGATTATGTTTCATCAAGATGAGGGATGCAAGATGACCAAGATGATGGCAATGTATGCGATGTGATGACTTATGCCTATGGCCTCTGCCCCCTCCCTTTATATAGTGCAGGAGGAGATAGTGTTACACGGTAGCACGTGATACACGGTACCTAATTCTGTTATGCCGTTACATGATATGCAGGTATTGATCTCCTAATTACATGGAGCTTGATCATATCCTCGGGAACTTCCTTGATGCCCAAGCAAATCGTAGCCCGAGTGGTCCTTATCCAATCGGCCAAATTGGATAGCCCCCCATCTGCTCCCTTATGGGCCTTTTTAGAGGATACCCGAGGCCCATGTAGTCCACACCGCCCCGTTAGTCTAGGCCCAATCAAGCCCATTGAGGATGATCATAATCATCCGGTGTTCTTAACTGATAGGGGGTAGTACTGAATTGGCTGAGCTCCGAAGAGTTCTTAAACAATTTTACCATTCATATCTACTAGCTCAAGCTTAGTAATTGATTGAACATAACTTAGGAACTTGATCTCGTCTCGTTGTTCTCCTAGCTAACTATACCGCTTTAGAGTCTCCAGTGTGTGTGTTAACTGTTATCATGCCTATCTTATATTTGCCCATGCTATAGTTATCGTTTGATTAGTTGGTAGTGAATTCCCATTTATTCTTTAATGTTATCTATTCCGCTTCCCTGTGGAAAATATGATACATTAGAATACTCCCGGGTGAAAGCTACCGCGATATTCGTGCACTTGCACATTATATCTGTTAGGCATAAGAATCACCGACACCAACCCATCTCTGATATCTCCAAGGCCCTCGATTTCTTCTAGGATGCTTCTTTAATGGTGTCCTTGTGTGAATCATGGATCAATAGAGAAGATTTAGCCGATTTGGTGACTAAGTGGGTTGGCCGGCCGGCCGGCTTTTTTGTCCGATTCAACTCCAGTTTTTTTCCAGTTAGTTCCTAAGGACAAAATCTCACCTATACTTGTGTAACTTTATTAGTTTAAATAAAATTCAAGCATAAACCATGATTTTCCCCATATTATCATAATGTTGGCTTATGTCGGCATAAAAGTTTGGACTTTAGCAACCGCCACAACGCACCCCCAGCTTGAACTTTTGCTCGCCCTCGATCAAATGAGTACTCAAAGTCAGACCCGGTGGATCATGATTGCATATGATATCATTATATAGAAAATATTAAGTGTATATTGTAATACTCCTTTGGTTGCTTCCATAAACTGGTAGAAGTGTACCCCAAACCTTTATCTCTTATACTCGTAGGGATTCTAATATTTCACCTTGTCTTAGGTGGTTGGAAGATAGAACAGCTCAGAAAGAACATCGTCTAACTACCCCTTGTTCAGGTTAGTTCTCGGAGAGAGTTCATTTTTTTGAAACTTAGTTCCTCAAATGTTACTATCGAGTTGCTTAAGTGGTATTTCATTTAATCATCACTAATGCCATAGGCTAGAATTGATACTAATAGGGGCAGGGGTCCCGATCTTTCAATGAGAGGAGGATAACTATCGATCTGATAGGAGTTGACGTTGGCGGCCCGACTACAACCGTCCAGGACGTTGCGCCTTAGCGACCGGTACACCAAACTCCAGATGGTTATTGACCTCACCGGGGTGCGATCAACCTGACCACGAAGGTCGTTGTTCCTGCAAGCGACCGAAGAACTAGCAAGAACAAGATGAACAAGCACTTGAATTGCAAATGTGTATTAAGCTCAGAAACAAGAACAAGAGAAACGGTGGGGTTCCGATGACAAGTAAATAGGCGGTTTAACCGACACGCGTGATTACAAGGATTAGCAGTATCTAACACAACCAAAATGAAACCCAAGTTACATATGAGGGGGTGGCCATCTATTTGTAGGCCTTTTAAGTTCGTTTGCTACAGTACCGCTACAGTAACCGACCTACTACAGTACACGCCGCAGTTGCTACAGTATATTTGGCTAGATACAATGTACTCTTGCATTACAAGTAAACTTGTTGGAAAGTAGTCTCCGAGATATTTCCAATGAGTACTCGTGGACCTCCAGCAACCTCCAGAATAAAAAATTACGGCCTTTTAAAGTTAGCGCTGTCGGTGAGGCCGAACTGGACTCGAACCCAATGTTGGTCCACGAAGGTCCTTCTCCATGATTTCTAAGTACAATTAAATTATCAAAAATATTAAATAGCATCCCATTCAAATTATCACTTATGGGGATGCTTAGGAACGTATTCACCTGGTGATTGAGTTGTCGTGCGCGAGCTCGAGTCATCGATCCTTGGAATGCCATGGGATCAGCTTGTTGATGAGTTGGTGTAGGCGTGGTTGCATCAAGAGAAGTGATGTCCTCATCAGTGCCATGGGTATTTCTCGTCGAGTGTGCCTAGGTGTGGACATCAATGTAGCTTGGATCTTGTCCGGTTTGTTCTCTCTGCATTGTTGTATACAAAGTCAATTTAGACAAGTAGGAAATGTTAAAGTACATACATCTTACTGTCACTTTGGCGAGCTGAGCCATCGACCGGCTGTCAAGGTGGGTGACACAGGCATCTTCGGAGGCATTACGATTTGCCTTATTCCTTTCTGATTTCTCTTTCCACTCCGAACTATCATACATGTCAGAAAGGTACCTCCAAGCATCAGGGCACTTGTCACACCACTCAGGTCGACACGCAAAGTACTCATCGGGCGTGAGAAAATGATCTCGAGAAGGGTGGGATAAATTCCTCCCCTGAGTTTGGCTCTGGCATTTCATGCTGCTGGTCAAAATCATCAAGCATCCCATTCATCCTATCCACTTCGTCAAACCCTTCATCGGCATCAGATGGTTGACCCACATCTCTAATAGATCGAGTTCGCTTGCCCTCCCCATGATCCGTCCACATGAAATAATTTGGCTTGAAACCATGCTTGCACAGGTGATTCTCAATCTCCTCCCGAGTCCTCCACTTCAGGTTACCACACTTGGCACTTGGGCATCTCAGCTCTGCGGTGTTAGGGTTCGGTACAGATTGGAAAGTAATCCTTACAAATTCCTTAGTGTTCACGGCCCACTCTGCCGAATGTCTACCATTCTTCTGCCAACCGACGTACATCCAACTACGGGACGATTCCATGCCTAAGCTTTATGAACAATGCATGTACTAGGTTTAGTGTTTGTAGGTCAGGATAGGTCCTAAACCCACCGACGAACGGGCCCATTTGTGCTATCGTTGTGGTGCATGCGGATTTTAGAAACATTTCTGCAGCATAACCCCGCTGAACCCCACGTGCACGTACGACTAGGCCTAGCTAGCCTAGCACTTATGTTGTGCACACAAAGCTCAACAGGGTTATGCCACCAAAATTTCTCCTCAAATCCACGTGCACCACAACGATCGCGCGAATTGGCCCGTTCGTCGGCTATCCAAAAAGCGTGGACAATTCGGGAGCGTGATCACTCCTTGTAATAGGATCCAACGAATCATCGTCTGGAACCCTTACGAATCGTGCACTCTCGAACGGGTTACGTACGGCTATACATGACACACATGCATGAATAAGGTCACATACAAGTTAATTAAACAAAATCGACGGTTTAACTATTTCAACAAAAACTATTGACACTACCATTTAACAACACATAGCGAACGTATAAATATCATAGAGAGATGTTACCTTACTACGATGGTATTCCCTTCACGAACCCGCCGGATTGGGGCTTCGGCGAGTCGAAGGCGCGGGTGACCTAGGGCAACCGAAGGGGAGGGGCGACGGGGCAAAAGCTACTGGGGATGGCGGGGCGGCGACGAGCGAGCACGAGACCTACTGGCGACAAGCAACTTCCGCGGGGCAAGCAAAGGCGGCTGCGGCGAGCAAGTGGTGGTGGCGACGACAAAGCGGCGCTCGGCGAGCTAGGGCGGCGGTGGCTAGCAAGTGCCGCCCAGCGAGCTAGGGCCAGCGGCGGCGAGCAACCAACTGGCAGCGGCGGCGCGGAATAGTAAAACCTAAAGCCGAGAGGTGCCCAGGTGGGAGGATAAGGCCGATCTGCGTCCGCACTATGCTCGAGGCAAAAAGCCGTCTACACTACTTTGGTCGACGGCTAGGCATGGCCACATTCCACACATATGCAATAGTCGACATGTAGCAACATACATTCATCATCACGAGTCCGTTTTTCGACATACAACCATATTGGGGGAAGAATTGGAAAGAAGTGTCACCGTTTACTTATGAGGAGGGGGGAAGGAGGGTGGTTGCGCAAGCATGTCATCGACAAAGGTATCGTCGAAGGCGTGCACAGAGCCACCGGTTGCATCATCACCATGCTGCACCTCTTGTGCTGGGGTAGCTGACCTGGATCCCTAAGTAGCAATTTTGATGAAAGAGATGTTATTATTTGGCATTAGTAAAATATTGATCACGTAAGATTCACCATGCCATTTAAGATACTAAAATTAGATGAATTACCTGTCCTGGAGGCTGTGAAGGACCAGCTTGCTGAGTGTAGCCTTGAGGTGGAATTGGCCACATGTAGGGGCTTGGTATCGGCATATGTTGTGGTTGAGAAGGTCCGGGAGGTCCATATTGCCACATGTAGGGGTTTGGCATTGGCACCTGTGCAGGAGCAGATCCTGACGCCTATAAGCAAACAAATTGAAATGTAATATATGCGATATAGCCTAAAATGAAATAGTGCATGGGATTTAAGAAATTTTAACCTGTCGTGGCCAGGAGTAGGGATAAACGGCCAGAAGCATGGCATCGGTGGACGAGAGGGATCCACTGCATGGGCTTGAATTGGAGTAGCCGATCCTGAAGCCTACAAGGAGCATTATCGATTGTGGTATGTAGCACTTCATGGCTAGAGAATTAAATCATTTACATCGACTTACCCCGTCTGGAGGATTAATGTACAAAGCTCCTTGTGGCGGAGGGTAGGACTGCAAGGTAAACCACAATTAGTGCGGGTTCGACCAAATATAGCAATTAAAAACATGACATCTCGGAAAAAGCAAAATCTTACCGGTATCCAACGCTCGATGAACGCAAGTCTAGATAGGACAGCTTGGTTTGTTCTCACGTCCTCCTCTCGCTACCTAGTTAGCTCCTGAATCTGTTGTTGCAAGACACGGTTCTGGTTCTCCAACGCACGCTGCCTCAAGGAAGTAGACGGGCCCGAAGCCCTTCGAGCTGCCCTCACCTCGGGAATGTACTCGGAAGAGCAAAGGGTGTCGTTCCCGAACGCCAACCGACCGTGAGCCCTCCCCCCATACGGGAGTGAATGATGGCTGCGTCCAAGGGTGCCTCAAGAGGAGTGCAGTCAGCCCCGTGCACCTCAGTCATTGCCTCCACGTAACGATCTTGCGGTGAAAGCCTCTTCATTAGTACCGGTCAAATTAATCCTATGTACATGTGAACGCCAAAACTTAGAACTTACCAATCTCGCCTGGGCCGGGGCGTTCAAAGGTGCATGCGTGCCATCGGTGTTTCTCGCCGAGTGTGCCTTGGTGTAGACATCGATGTAGCTTGGATCCTGCCCGGTTTGTTCTCTCTGCAGTGTTGTATACAAAGTCAATTTAGCTAAGTAGGAAACGTTAAAGTAGAGACATCTTACCATCACTTTGGCAAGCTGAGCCATCGACCGGCTACCGAGGTGGGTGACACAGGCATCTCCGGAGGCATTACGATTTGCCTTGTTCCTTTCTGATTTCTCTTTCCATTCCGGACTGTCATACATGTCAGAAAGGTACCTCCAAGCATCATGGCACTTGTCGCACCACTCAGGTCGACACGCAAAGTACTCATCTGGCATGAGAAAATGGTCTCGGGAAGTGCCATCCTTCCTTGTATCAATCCCTTTCTTCTTGAAGTGACGCTCGACAGCCTTCACGTGAGCGAGTGAAATCAGCTCCCGCACCAACTTCGCGGCCTTTCTTTCAATAACTTGATTAGTGATGTTTCGCTGTCGTTGAGTAAAATCACGAGGCAATTGATACCTACCCTGAAAAGAAGGTGAAAATACAATTGACTGTGCATTAGCAAAATACATTGAGTTTAATTAATTAAAAGATTGTTATCTTACCCAGAACTCGTCGAGTACACGCTCAGCGACGGAATCCAACTCGGTATCCTTAACAAGTTTGTAGTCTTCCCAAGTAAGCGCCGCCCTGTGCTCATTCCCAACCTCCACCATCCCAGGGTAGCAAACCCGTAGAATCACCCCCAGAGCAGGACCTGGCTCTTTCACGCCAGTGCTGATTGCCACCAAATTGCTGGAAGAACACAATAACAGCGTGAATCGATCATTTAAGAGTTATTAAGATCGATGATGATGCAATTGTTGAACGTACCTGTCACCGGAGTATTTAAACTAAATTCTGTCGTTAGGATTGACAGGAGCTACAGGAAGCTTATTTATCCCCCGGCCTTTTCGTTGTGTCAACGACCTCCTAACGGATCCCTCCGCTGACTCCTCATCTCCCTCATCAAAGCCCCCCGACTCGGCCTCCTGAGCATCCTCCTCACCTCCCTCCTTGCCCTGCAGACCTCCCTCCTCGCCATCCTCACCTCCGTCCTCGCCCACCACCTCCTCCTCCTCCTGTCGACGGGTGAAGAGGCGTCGTGCAATGGTTTTCGTAGTTTTCGTAACTGCGGCTGCCACACCTTTCTTCTTCCTGGGGGCCATCCTGCAAATAAATGAAATAGTAACGTTAATAGAAAATAAACATTAATGAATAGAAGAAAATAAACGTTGAAATGAAAACAGAATGGTAATAAATAGTTAGCTGCAAATGGCACCTACAATCAGAAGTAAGCATCATCTTGGATATCATTCGGGTCTGTGCTGACTATTTCAGGTTCAATATCATCCTCGTCATCCAAAGTGTCATCCTCCTCCCTCTCCTCCTTTTCGACGGGTTTAATTGCTTCCGCCTCGTTCAAAGGTTCAATTGCTTTGTCCTCAATCAAAGGTTGGTTCGCTAGGTTGTCAAGTTCTATCCCAATATCCACATGAATCTCTCCTGGCAAGCCATCCTCTTGAAACGGCACATCTACTATCGTGACACATGGAATATCCTCATTTGTTAGTGCAAGTAATTTATCCGGAGGATTGGTTTTAAATACAACCCACTTAGAACTGTATTTTGGGTTTGGATAGGTGAGATAGTACACTTGCTCGACTTGGTTAGGAAGAACGAATGGGTCGAAGCCAACATTCGATGAATTGTGTCTGACCTCAACAAGACCAAGTTCGGGACTACGCTCGACCCCAGAAACTGTGTGAAACCAATGGCAACGAAACAGGACTAGAGATAGATCATTGCGACCATCATAAGATATCTCTATGATTTCCTCAATCATCCTGCAATATTCCATCACATCTTCGTTTTCCCCCACAGCATAACTTACCACACCCGTATTTACATTCGTTAAATTGGCTTTGGCGGCCTCGGCTGTTCTAGAGCGAAATCGGTACCCACTAACATCATAAGTACCATACGATCTTATGGAACGCCGACATTCTTGAGACATTTGACGGAGATCGTTATGTATGCTAGGATGTTTTCGACATTGCAAAAAAATTGATAGGTTGAACAAAGAAGATATGATTTTACTACACGTACGAAGTTGGAAATAATATTGCTTACATTGTAGAAAAACCAGGTTAAGAAATTTCGGCGTCCCGCACGCCCTTGACGTTTCAAATGCTTAATCTGGTCGGGATTAGGTGATCCCGGTCATTTCCACTCCTCTTGTATGAATTGTCTTCCCAGATGTGTCGAACACGTACATAGAAATAAGAACACGTACAAGTGGAAAGAATGTGTTGACGATGAGAATAAAAAAAAATTAAGTACACTTACTCGACATATCCTTCCATTTCCTCCATTTGATCGTAAATATATATTTGTGCAACAATCTTCTCGACGGGTGTTAACTCACGTGAAGTACTTCTCCCAACACATATGCCTTGACCACCGAAGACCTTGAGGCTCGTAGCGACTTGGCGACGGACTTTTTTATATCTTGAAGTATGGGTGTTGACATTGTTCTTCTCGATCAAGTATTTCGACGTGAAATGCGATATCTCCTGAAGCAAAAAAGCCTCTGCAATACTTCCTTCGACACGAGCCTTGTTCTTAACCTTTGCTCTCACTGTCTTCAACATACGTTTCACAGGATACATCCACCGATATTGCACAGGGCCTCCAATCTTCGCTTCATACGGTAGATGCACGAGAAGGTGCTGCATAGGGTTGAAAAACCCTGGAACTTATATCTTCTCCAACTTAGTTATTATCACAACTATGTCCGCCTCCAGCTTGGCCATTTCCGACTCACTCACCTCCTTCGCACAGATCTGCCGATAGAAGAAGCTCAGCTCTGCCAATGTTCTCCATATCTCATCATCTACATATCCACAAACACCATGGGAATGAGACGCTCCATGAATATGTGGTAGTCATGGCTTTTCATACCGTTTATCTTTCCTTGAGCAACATTGACTCCTCTTCGGATGTTTGCTGCATACCCATCGGGAAATTTAAGATTGGTCTGAAACCATTGAAGTACCGACCTCCATTGTGCTGGTGTTAAGCAATACCTCGCCCTTGGTCTCCGCTGAGATGTATCACTCATCTCCATTTTAGGCCTATCGCATAGCATAGCACAATCTAAACGTGCTTTCATGTTGTCTTTCGTCCTGTCTGTGATATCAAAGCTTGTGCTACTTATACACTCGCCCATGTTCCTTTCCTGATGCATGACATCAACATTGTGAGGTTGCTTCAAGTCCTTTGCGTACGGCAAAATGTAGATGGAACACTTATGGGTCCGGTTATGCTTCACACCAAACCCCCCGCAGCCGTCATTTGTATCTTTCAATCTGCCATGCCAAGCCATAATGTCTACAACCCCTCGACACACAAGTAGATCATCCCTAACCACTTTACCTTTTCGAAATGCATTCAATTGTTTTCTGAAGCGGTGGCCACGTGGAAGAAATCGACGATGGCAGTCAAAACAGCATGTCATCCCTAACCACTTTACCTTTTCGAAATGCATTCGATTGTTTTCTGAAGCGGTGGCCACGTGGAAGAAATCGACGGTGGCAGTCAAACCAGCATGGCTTACCATCGTGTTGAAGCTGAAAAGCTTGTGTGTCATCCAAGCAATATGGGCAGGCCATGCAACCGTGTCTGCTCCATCCTGAGAACATGCCATACGCCGGGAAGGCATGGATCGACCACAGATAGGCGACGCGCATCTTGAAAGTCGTATTTGTTGCTCTATCATATGTGTTGACCCCATTTTCCCACAGGTCCTTCAACTCCTCAACCAGCGGCTTCATGAACAAGTCTAGTTCTTACCAGGACTACTAGGACCGGGAACAATTAGAGATAGAAACATGTACTCTTGTTTCATGCAATGTGACGGGGGAAGATTGTACGGGATGCTGAAAATCGGACAGCAAGAGTATGACTGTGCACTTGTGTTGAATGGCGTAAACCCGTCGGTCGCAAGACCAATACGGACATTCCTTGGATCTCGAGCAAAATCAGGATACTTCCTATCGAAGCTCTTCCAAGCTTCCGCGTCAGAAGGATGAACCATAAGCTCCGGCCTCTTACGGGTGCCTACCTTATGCCATCTCATATGCTTCGTAGTTTTCTCGGACATGTACAGCCTTTGTATGCGTTGCGTAACTGGGAAATACCGTAGGGTTTTCCTCGCAGTCTTGGTCTGTCGCATCGTACCATCCTCATTCTCCACTTCAAAATATCGAGAATCTCCACAGCGGTTACAATGGGTCTTGTCGGCGTCACCTTTCTAGAATAACATGCAGTTGCGATGACAATAATCTATCTTGATGTACGGCACTCCTAGACCTCTGAGAAGTTTCAAAGACTCGTACCAACTTAGTGGCATCTTGTGGCCTTCAGGAAGAAGGTCACAAATTAGCTTGATGATGTCCTCGCAACAGTCAATTGAGAAGTTGTGCCTTGACTTTATTGAGATAAGGCGCGCCACTGCGGCGCGGACAGACACCTCGGTTTTCTCATGCAACGGCTCCTGTGCAGCCGACAAAAGACCGAAGAACTGGTCTTGCGGTGGGACAGACTCCTCCCCCGATGCTGGCTCTGGTATTTCATGATGTTGATCGAAATCATCAAGCATCTCATTCATCCTATCCACTTTATCAAACCCTTCATCTGCACCAGACGGTAGACCCACATCTCTAACCGATCGAGTCCGCTTGCCCTCCCCATGATCAGTCCACACGAAATAATTCCGATGCTGGCTCTGGCATTTCATGATATTGGCCTGATCAAGCATCTCATTCATCCTATCCACTTCATCAAACCCTTCATCAGCACCAGACGGTAGACCCACATATCTAACCGATCGAGTCCGCTTGCCCTCCGCATGATCAGTCCACACGAAATAATTTGGCTTGAAACCACGCTTGCACAGGTGATTCTCAATCTCCTCCCGAGTCCTCCACTTCAGGTTACCACACATGGCACATGGGCATCTCAGCTCTGCGGTATCAGGATTCGGTACTGAATGGAAAGCATTCCTCACAAATTACTTAGTGTTCACGGCCCACTCCGCCGAATGTCTACCATTCTTCTACCAACCGGCGTACATCCAACTCCGGGACGATTCCATGCCTAAGCTCTATGAACATTGCTTGTATGAGGTTTGGTGTTTATTGGTCAAGATAGGTCCTAAATCCACCGACGAATGGGCCCATTCGGGCGATCGTTGAGGTGCGTGCGGATTTTAGAAAAATTTCAGCATCATAACCCCGCTGAACCCCACGTGCATGTACAGCTAGGCCTAGCCTAGCACTTATGTTGTTCACGCAGAGCTCAACGGGGTTACGCCACCGAAATTTCTCCTCAAATCCACGTGCACCACAACGATCGCGCGAATGGGCCCATTCGTCGGCTGTCAAAAAGCGTGGACAATTCGGGAGTGTGATCACTCCTCGTAATAGGATCCAACGAATCACCGTCCGAAACCCTTACGAATTGTGCACTCCTGAACGGATGACGTACGGCTATGCATGACACACGTGCATGAATAATTAACCAAGGCCGACGGTTTAACTATTTCAACAAAAACCGTCGACACTACCATATAACAACACATAGCGAACGTATAAATATCATGGCGAGATGTACCTTACTCCCTTCACGAACCCGCCGGATTGGGGCTTCGGCGGGTCAAAGGCACTGATGAGACTAGCTAAACCGAACGGGAGGGGACACGGGGCTACACCTTCTGGGGATGGCGGGTCGGCGACGAGCGAGCATGGGGTGGCGTCGGCGAGCAAGTGGCGGCGGCGGCGCGCCACAAGCAAAGGGCGGCGGTGGCGAGCAAGTGGCGGCGGCGGCGGCGGCGACTAAGTGGCGTGCGGCGAGCTAGGGGCGGCGGTGGCGCTAGCGTGCTAGGGGCGGCAGCGGCGAGCAACGGCCAGCGGTGGCGGCGCAGGACCAAAACGGGCGCGGGCATAAAACCTAAGGCCAAGCCGCGCCGCGTTCAGCTGCGGGGATAAGGCCACACTATGGTCGATGGCTGCTAGCCGTCTACACAACTTTGGTCGACGGCCAGGTAAAATGTCGTCGACCATAACCTTGATCTGGTTAAACAAGCATCCTACCCACTTATGGTGGACGGGAAAAACAATGGCCCGTCCACAGTAAGACAGAAAATTGGTCGACCATAACCTCAAAAATAGCATTTCAAATCTAATAATCCAAAATTTTCACAAATTTAGATACTCCATTCACAACAAAAAGAGTTATCACATTGAAATAAATCAAAAAAAGAAAAAAGAAAACAAAATCCTAAAAAGACACATTTTTATGTACGGCAAACATATGGCATATGGCTATTCCAGCAGAATGGTAGGGTTAGCGTAAAGATAATCGAGAAAAACACTCTAATGCCCTAATTGCCATCCTAAAATACCCGTAACACACAAGAAAAATACAAAAAAATTATTCTCATCAGCCATATGCCACTCATGATAAAAATAGCCTTTGCAAAATTTTAATTAATTACTACATTCCAAATTTACCAAAAAACTAACTTTCCTATAAAAAAAAAATGTTAGCCTTTCAAAATTTTTAAATTTAACTTGCAACATAAAATAGTACATGTCATAAAATACTAAATGCCACAACCCACCAATTTACAAATAATATTACTAATATCTACCAAATAAATACATGATCAAGTATATGAAAAACACATGAAATACTAAACGCACCAGTCTATGGTCGACAGCAACTAAAAAGCCGTTGACCATAATTCGAAAAAAAAAGCCACTGGGGGCACGGGCGCGGCTCGACTCGGGACCTCGGGTGTGCTCGCGCCCGTGCCGCGCGCTAGTAGCCAAAGGGGAGAAAGTTTTTTGTTCAAACCCTAAGGGTGCCACAGCTTTTTAAGCTTGATACAATGATACGGGGTAAGGTATGGTTGACGGCTACACAGACGGCCGACGATCAAATGTGGGCCCCATATGTCTGCCCGCTTCACCGCACGGTGTGGGCTGTTCATGGCTTTGCCATGGTCACAGCGCGCATCGTTAGTGGCAGTGTTACTGTTCATATATGGTAGACGGCTTTCCGTTAGCTGTCGACCATGTTGTGTGATGGATCAATGGTTTACCGTTTTCCAGGGTTATGGTAGACGGCCGTAGTTCTAGCCGTCGATCATTAGATTTATGGTAGACAGCACAGAGTTGGCAGTCTATCCTATATTTGGCCATCGACAATGAATGATTTTCCTGTAGTGGTGGGGGCAAAGTTGAAGGTTCTCTACTGCATTGGATATAAAACAATATCAAGCAAAAATGAATAACTCACAATATAGTCACCTCTAAAAAAACCTCTTCATTGTCTACTAGCAACAGACTTCATTGCCGGTTATGTCATTGGCAGTGAATAAAAGACAGTGAAAAGACTCCTTGACAGTAACGGCCAGGAAATCGGTAGATATGTACCTATCACTATCGTTTCATGCCGCAAACGTAACCGATATGTTGATAGTATCCATATTACTACCAGTGCATAGCTCAAACCAATAGTGTGATATGTATATATCTCACTATCGCTTTGTGCCAAGAACTCACACAGCAAAGTCATGCAAAAGAGAAATATCATTCCCTTGCTCATATCAAACACAAATACAACATTACATAGAACAAGATCAAGTATCATCATTTTATATGAACTCACTATAGAACTTTCATTGAACATCGAGTGACAAAATGAAGTATAAACAGATACATTTTGAACATGAAGTGACAAAATGATGTACAAACAATACATTTTGAAAATGGAGTGGCAAAACGATGAACAACATATCCTCGCTATTCTACAATCCTTGAGATGACAACATTGAAACCAGCTTGATCCAGCCAGCATCCTATAAAACAGAAGTCAAATTGTTTTCTATCATCCAAAAATCGTAAAATAAACATAATGTAGAAGTTGTATGGTTTTTAGTCACCAACTTCATTGATCGACGAAAGTTGCAGAGCCTCGTTCTGTTTTTACGTAAGTTTATACTATGAGTTTCAGAGTTTGTCTCCAATGTGGTGGAGGACACGGTCGGCGGTGGCAGTGATGATTTGGGGGCAGCAAGGAGGACGAGGGGTGTTGTCCTCACATTCAAGTCAAGCAGTCCATGTCCCGCCACTCTTCTCGCACCATCGAAGCAATGGTACTGGCTGCTTTCTCGTTCGTTGCTGCCATTTCTACCTTCAGTGTGTGTCCCACTGCTAATAAGGACGAGATAAAAAAAGGGTGTAAGCTCAAGCTCCCATGGGCTGAGTGATTTTTGTAATTAATGGCAACTGGGCCTCTAAGATGGATCACGGCAAGACTAAGGACCTTATTTCTAGTTCTTCTATTTTCTTGCGTGTGTAGCCTTAGGCCCAACAAGCAGGTGATTATCTTCAGTTTGGTTGCAGGTCCCACAGAGCACAGATCTAGAGTCCATCAGCTAATAGAGTTTGGGCCAGGTTGTCAGTTCGGAGCTGGTGAGAGCAAGAAGGTTCTGGAGTAGGTACACCTGTCCCATGTATGAGAGGGTTCCGAAATCCTCGCAGTCTGGGGTTTTCATAGCCACTAAGTTTACAAAAGCCGAAAACCTCAGTGGGTGCGAAACTTCCCATCTAAGCCTTCGAATTCTCCCGCTGAGTCCACAAGTTGACAAAATTGCCTAACAACCCAACCAAATGGCGTGGAGGGCAATCCAGGAGAGAGGGAAGAGAAAGAGAGAGAGAGAGAGAGAGAGAGAGAGAGAGAGAGAGAGAACCTTTGGGGCAGTTGAGTCAGGATCACCGGAGGCGTTCGGTGGCCTCACCGGACTTGTCCGGTGGCATATTTAATTTGGGACAGTACCAACAAAACCTCTCTGTCTCTGCTTCAGGCCTGCCGGAAACGTCTGATGGCGGATTTAATTCCGGCTCGCGGCTACAAAAAGGTTAATTGTAGGCATCGGACGGGTTTGCTCGGCTCACCAGGCGCGTCCGGTGCTCAGTGTCCAACGCCCGTCAAATTTCAGAATATGGGCTGCACATTGCGTCGAACAGGTGGTGGCCTTTAGTTGGGGTTCGCGATTGGTGGCTACCGGAAGAGTTCGTTTGCTCCGGCGGATGCGTCCGGTGAAGCAGATATTTTAGTAGGCGCCTTGCTGACTCCATCTGAGACGTTCGTTCGAGTCTTGATCTAGGGCTTTGAGTTGGGGCTATAAATAGAGGACATCCAGCTAGTGAGAGAGGGGAGAGAGCTAATATGAAGCCACCCCTTTGCCATCCACTCCTAGGGAGCTCCTCCCATGGTTCCCACCTCCACCTAGGGTTCCATGTGAGCTTAAGATTGAGAGAGAGAGAGAGAGAGAGAGAGAGAGAGGGAAGGAGAAAGAGAGAGAGAGGAATAAGAAGAGTGCATCCCCAAGCCTCCTCCGGTCGTCCCCAAGGTTCTTGTGCCTCCCCGCGGAGTTCTTGGCCTAGCTCCATGGTGGGAGAGGTGGTGGTCTAGTCGGTCTCCGGTCTTGTGCTCTTTGGGTCCTCACCGCAGGAAGGAGAACATCACCGCCACGAGCTTCAACGTCTTCACTGAGTGAGCCACGACATCAATCGTTCCGCAATCAAACCCACCTCCATGGTAGTCACCGCCTAGGCGTGGGTGGTGCTTTCTCTCCATTGCGTTGGAGTGTGTAAAATCCTCCATTGCGTCAGCGGTCGGCTTCACATGTGAAGTCAGAGTGTGCGAGGATTCCCATGTGTGGGAAGACTTCGTCGCATGTATGGGTCCGGAGCTCGCCTACTCATGTGTCGGTGAAGAGCTACCAACTAGTGCACCGGGCAACAGGGACAAAAGGGTCCCG
The DNA here is from genome assembly GCA_005191435.1 of Raddia distichophylla. Lineage (NCBI taxonomy): Eukaryota > Viridiplantae > Streptophyta > Magnoliopsida > Poales > Poaceae > Raddia > Raddia distichophylla. The sequence goes on along the minus strand of SPJY01036992.1, from coordinate 14,119 downwards.
ACTTGCGGCGAGCTTGCCTAATGGCGAGTAGGTGGTTGCAGCGAACATCGGGAAACATATTGATTTGCTCTTCCCTGTCTCATTTACATTCTGTACTTGATACTCCTTGATGTGACCATGCACATCATAGGTATGAACAATACAACATCGGTATGGATTTCATCAGCTACTCCCTCAACTAGGTCGCCATCAAGATTTTCTTCCGCATGGACGTCGACGAGCTTTTGATCGTCTACTTCGTATGCGACCTCTTCATCTACTACAAGTTGGCGACACATTATGACATCCTCTACTACATCTGCACTGCCTACGATGACTATGTCTGCATATCTTCGTCGACAGCTTCCTTGGCCAAGTCGTGTAGGTGGCCGGCAAGCTTGTTGTGTTACATCGTCGCCGCCAGCAGGTCGCCCTCCACCATGGCCACCTCCCCAAGCTCAAGACGTATTCAATAAAGGGCATCTCCACCACTTCGACGCATTCTGGTCTCATAAGCCACGTCATTGCAAGGCCGGCCCAAGAGAGAGCCCAATTTGTCCACGAGTCAGGTTCGGCCATCTCCGCGCATTCAACTTAAAATGGATGCTCCGGATGCATATGAACTCCATTTTGGATGTTCTTGGTATGCACGGATAACCTCTCGACGAGATCTTTCCAATGGATCTGGTCCTACCTCTAAATTCCATACGGATCAACGGGAATCATTGAAACAATATTGCAACCAGAATCTGCCGGATGCTGTGACGCTCCACTTTGGGCCCATGGCCCATGTACCTCCTAGGGCTGAGCCCCAAACCCTAGCCGTCACTATAAATTCAGTAGTCGTCGCTAGTTTAGACTTGGGTTTTGCTTAGATTGTTCTGCCGTTGCAGCTTCGCCTTTTACCGGTTTGCGGAACCCCAACTTGTGTGCTTATTCGGTAATCAGTAGTTTCAGATTGCATCTACAGTGTTCTTGCTCGTGTTCTCGATTCGCTTACAGGAACTAACCTTCGTGGTGAGGTCAACCGTGTCTTGGCGTGGTTGATAATGAACGGAGACAGTGGTGTAGTGATTGCAGGCTTAGATCTAATCTGATTGGAAGTCGGATCGTCAACGTCGACTTCTCCACCAATCGAGTTTATCCTACCTGTCGGAAGATCGGGACCCCGTCCCCCATCAAGTGGTATCAGAGTCTCGGTTGACCGGTAGGTATACTTGTATCCCCTTTGTTCGTTGTTCGTCTTCCTCCTAGAGTCCAGAAAATTGCCCCACAAAAAGATTTGAGTTCGTCGTCATATCCATAGTCCAAACACTTTGTGCCCTTCGCAATTTCGTTTTCAGTTTCGCGTTATTGAATTTGTATCCATCATCATCGTCTTGTTGCTGGTTTAGAGTAAGTTCTTGATCTAGTTTGAGTTTTGCATCATGATGTCGAGTCTAACGCCATCACGTCGTCGTCGTCGCCGCGTACAAATCGGGTGTCAATCTATTAAGTTTGGTATTCTGTCTTTATCTCCTCTGTCTGAACTCCAAATTGCACATATTCGGGGTCTAAATTATATCTCAGAAAAAGTTCTACAACTTTGTCCATTGTAAGAAGTTCCAAAAACGCCGTTTTCCTGCCCAAAATCGCGATTGAAGTCAATCTACCTTGTCTCATGTTTTTCTGAGCAGTCTGTATTGCAGGGCTCATATCTCCTAGATCCATTATCCAAAATTGGTGTTCCATATATGTAAATTGATCAGCTCGAAAAGATCTACAACGTTTCTGTTATACGTTTTAGTGTTTGAGACTTCTACATATCCGAAAACAGCATAGAACGTTTCTGCATAGTAGATCTGTTTTTCCAGCAAGAGAAAATTGAGTGTTTGTGTATATATGTTGTAATCTCTCATATGCGGCACTATCGATATTTAAAAAAAAAGGTGAAAAAGACAAGTGCATAAAAATAAGCAGCACAAAAAAAAGAGAAAAGAGGAAAAAAAAAGCAAGGAAAAGAAAGAAAGAAATCAGAAGTGCCTTTTGTATCCAAAGTGTTGCGTTATTCGTATTGCTTGCTTGAGCTAGGTCTAAGGACGAGTTTAGGCCAGCAACATTGACAAGTAATTTGGATATTTATTTAACTTTGCTATTCTTATTTCGATAATTGTATATTCCTTGCTACTCAATTAGCCTATCCAAGCTGCACTTACTTCTTATCAGTTCTAGTTCTAACTTGCAATCACTTCGCTCACACTTGTTCGGTATCACGAACCAGCCACCGGTTGTACTTCATGCATCGTTGGTAAGTACACTTGTAAGAGCATGGTAAGACGTTTGAGAGGGTGTGACTCCACCATTCAAAATCTAGTAGTTGACAGGGATAATATTTTTGTGCTATTTTGTGTTTTCTACTAATAATGACAGAAGCATACAATGGAATGGGGAGATTGAAGCCATCAGCCACCAGTTGGAATGCAAGCATCATTGATGAGGTGGCTAGAGGAAATTTTGATCGGTTCCATCATAAGGAGGAATTGAAGAAGATTTACACATCATCTTCTACCAACAAGCATGATTCATGGATCATTGAGGAAAATGTACAACAATATCAACGATGGAATCACGACAAAAAAGGTAATGGAGGTGAAATAACCTTACCTTCTTTTTATGGCGCATATGATGGTAAGATTTACTTTGATTGGGAAATGATAGTAGAACAAAAATTTGATTCTCACCGTATTCATGAAATTCATAAGGTCAAATATGCTACTGGTAAGTTCAAAGATCGTGCTATTTTATGGTGGAACGATTTATTCATTGGGGGCATAGAACCTGATAATTGGGATATGTTGAAGCGAGTTATGCGTCACAAATTTGTTCCTCTTTCTTATAAACGTGGCATGCTAAAGAAATTGCAGAGCTTAAAACGAGGTAATAAATCTGTGGAGAAGTACTATCAAGAGTTACATATATGCATGTCTCACTGTGGTTTAAAGGAAACTGACAGAGAAAAGGAGGCTAGATTCTTATGTGGACTTAATGAGAAATTTACAATATTGTTGTTGATAAAAAATATGTTTTTCTATTGCAAACCTTTGCTCTTACTTGTTCAGCTGAAAATAAAATAAAATAAAATAAAATATAAGAAAGTCGTACGAAAAACCAACACATCTATTTGTAAGAATGGTGTGTATCCTTGTACGACTAACGATTTGCAGGCAAGTACAAATGGTCAAATAGAAAGTGTGGATAATCAAGAGAAGGAGAAGCATGATTTAATTGAGATTGAGAAAGAGGAGAGCGCGGAGATGCTTGTTGCTGCACCCCTTCTTCCAACGCCTACAACTAAAGATGCACCTACATCAGCCGACGAGGAAAATAAAGGTAATGAAAAAGGTACAACACTCACTCAAAAGAAGAACGATGTTGATGTGCTGAAACTTTTCACAAATCATAATATGTTAGAGCAACAAATTGTGGAACCCTTTACTGGTTTACCTTTGTCACAAGATGATTTGCTCGATGTTTCTTGTGATAAAGAAGAGTTGTGCGATAAATCTTCACTTATATATATGCCACAACTAGTGAATGAACATGTTACTTATGCTTCAGAACCAAACACTTCTTCTCAAAATAAACATGTTGTTCACATTATTAACGAAAATGATGAGCTGAAATTGTTGTCTTCTTTAAATGTTCTGGGTTATATTAAATTTAATGTTCTATGTCATCTAGACGATTTAGAGGAGAGACTTGTTGATCAATACAATTTTCCTTGGTTATCTAGATACACTTTTCATTGCATAGGCAAATATAATGATAATGAAAAGTACATGGTTAATCGAGTGTACATTTGTACAAATATGAATTTTGCTTATAATGTACAATCATGTAATCGATTAGAGAGCTACACTATCAACAAACATGTCATGTCGAGTACCTCTTGTTTAATTTTTAAGCCACATGAAATTTTCAAGAAAGGGAGGATACAAATCGTGGAACAAATATAAAGAAATCCGAAAAAAATAAAAAATCCAAAAAACTTAAAAATGGGGGAAAATTGTAAAAAATCCGAAAACATAACCCGTTTTTTACAATTTTTTTGGTTATGTTTTCGGATTGTTTAAATTTTTTTAGGTTTTTTATTTTTTATCTGTTTTTTCAGATTTTTCGGATTTATTTATTTTTTATTTTCTATTTTTGTATTTTTCGGATTTCATTACGAATTTTATTTTTTCTGATTTTTTTTTTTACTATTTTCATATTTTTTTGAATTTTCCCTGATTTTTTTGGATTTTATTCACAGTATCTTGCCAATTGGATTTGCTATAGTTGCTTTGTATATAGACATTAGCTGTCAAGGATGATTTTCTATTGTTCCACCAACTTCCTGGTTTTGGCATACGTCCGTGTTGTTGATACTATCAGCATATCTGGTATATGCCGGCTAAGGAGACATATAATAGCTGAGGCAAGGTTGGCCTTAGGTCAGAAAGACAAGTTTACAGTTAGTTAGTCTTCTATAGTTGTTTTATTAATTTATGATATTAAATCGACTAATTTCATAACAAGGTTTGTTAATTAACCATGTAATTGCAATTCAACTACATCAAAATTCATTACAAATGGGCTCTTACTACCAAGTAATTGCTTATTTGATTATCTTCAAAATTCTATTTTACGTACTGTACACTTATGGGACCCGTGAGGAGGGGGCGGGGAGCGAGAGCAAAGCAAAGACGGTGCTAGGGGATGGTTGGGTACAGTTAGCGACTCGAAGAGGAGAGAAGTGAGGCAGGCGACGGAATAATGAAGTGAGGAGAGTGACATTAATTGGGGAAGGAGATACCTGACAAGAGGGAGGGGGGAAGGGGAGTGATGTGGTGTCAAGGCCGAGGGAAGTGTGTGGGAACGGAACATGGGTTCAAGAGTTATTAGGTCTAGGTCATAAATATGCTCATCTATTTCGGACTACCACCCTATCAGCCTAATCTACAACGTTAGGAATATTTTCTTCAAACTCTTGGCGAACCGTCTAGTCTCTTTGCTGGACTAATTAATTAGATATTACCTAGAGCAATTTTCTAGTTGATATGAGCTTACAAACAAAATTTTACATTTTTTTGAATTTTGTTAGTATTTTAAACAAATTTTTGAAAACCAGCCTTTTTGGAGGCTCCGTAATAACTTAGATCATGAATTTTCAAAAAATCGTTTAAAATAGTTAAAAAATCAAAAAAATGTAAAATTTTGTTTGTGAGCTCATATCAACTAGAAGATCAAAATGGATGGTTCGGATCGTTCAGATCGGTCATAGGTTGTGTAAACCGAACGCGAAGCACCAACGCATATGTACTTCGCGAAGCACCGTATATATATAATAGCTGAGGCAAGGTTCGCCTTGGGTCAGATAGACAAGTTTGCAGTTAGTTAGTCTTCTATAGTTGTTTTATTTATGATATTAAATCAACTAATTTGATAACAAGGTTTGTTAATTAACCATGTAATTGTAATTCAACTACATCAAAATTCATTACAAAATGGGCTCTTAGTTCCAAGGAATTGCATATTTCATTATCTTCAAAATTATATTTTATGTATTGTACACTCATGGGACCCGAGAGGAGAGGGGCGGGGAGCGAGAGCAAAGCAAAGATGGTCCTAGGGGATGGTTGGGTATAGTCAGCAAATCGAAGAGGAGAGAAGTGAGGCAGGTAAGGATGGCATTCGGTATTATGGTAAATCCGGTTTCGGTATTTCAGTATTTTTGAAAGTTTGGTATTCCATATTTGAGTACCAAAATTTATGGAGAAATTTGAACTATCGAAACCGAAATACCGAATAATTTCAGTTCGATCTTTCGGTACTTCAGTAAATGTATAAAATGGAGGAGGAAGGAGACGCGTATCTGTTGAGGGAGGAAAGAGGTGTGTATCTGACCGCCTATCAGCCTAATCTACAACGTTAGGAATATTTTCTTCAAACTCTTGGCGAACCGTCTAGTCTCTTTGTCTCTTTGCTGGACTAATTAATTAGATATTACCTAGAGCAATTAATTTGAACTCGATACACATATACCAAAACAAGGCTTAATGGTCGACAATTCTGATAAGTTTTGCCGATTGCCATTCACTAATTCAAAGCTGCACCACATAAAACATCGATCGCGCGCAGTCATATATACATCATGCTACCACTTGAGATCGTTCAGAATCATGCGTGGGGGAACACCTGAACAAGAACAACTCACAAATTGATTGGATAACGATTGAACAAGGCACGTATATATATAAATACGTCTTGGATCATCATGCATGCATGCATGTGTTCATCATGTGCTCTACGACTACGCATATACGTACGTACGCATGCAGGAACATGAGGAAGATCAAGTACTGGGGCAACTACCACCCGTTCGACATCGACTTCCGGCGCCACTGCGAGGAGGGGAGGCTCCCCAACTACGCCGTCGTGGAGCAGCGCTACTTCGACCTGAAGCTCCTTCCCGGCAACGACGACCACCCGTCGCACGACATCGGCGAGGGCCAGCGCTTCGTCAAGGAGGTCTACGAGGCGCTCCGGTCGGGCCCCCAGTGGCACGAGACGCTGCTCGTCGTCACCTACGATGAGCACGGCGGCTTCTTCGACCACGTCCCCACCCCGGTCGCCGGCGTCCCCAGCCCCGACGGCATCGTCAGCCCTGCCCCCGTCCGCTTCGCCTTCGACCGCCTCGGCGTCCGCGTCCCCGCCCTCCTCATCTCCCCCTGGATTGAGCCCGGGACAGGTAGGTCATCATGATCATGTCGTACCATTCTGGTCTCTGCATCAACGATGTACATTTCGAAAGATTGATCATGCAGGATTCATTTGACGCTTATTTGTCATTGCCATATGGTCTTATCTCCCGTATGTCATTAGCACAAGAAGTTAGGAGGTGTCAAATTTTGAATGGTCAATTTTTAGAGTGACTAATTCTAAATTATTCTATAAATGAATAGAGGCAAAAAGAAAAGTCTCTCATGTGCAAAAGAAGCGTCTCAAATCGAACAAATTCTATTTAGGACCGATTTGACATTAGGCGACTACTCTCAAACGAATTTCTATACCGTAGATCAGACATCTTCATAGAGCATATAAATGATTCAACGAAAGCACCTAGATATGTGAGAAAACCGACCGAGACTTCTCTAAAAATCAGTCGTCTGAAAATTAACAAAAAAATATTCTATTTCTCCGTATTTGATCTCCAGCTAAAGATGTTATAGAACCCCGTGAGCACGCATGCATGGGCCGGCCTTGGGCTACAGGCCCACTGCCTATGCAAGTCCGGACGGCCGGACTGCCGAGCACAAGCTTTTCCGTATTTGATATCCAGCTAAAGATGTTGAAGAATTCTATAATTGTACCTCTCTAACCGATGACATGTCCCTCTTCTCGAATTTCATGCATGCGTCTTTGATCCCTCAGTACTTCACCGGCCGGCGGGGCCGGAGCCGATGTCACAGTACGAGCACTCGTCCATCCCGGCGACGGTGAAGAAGATCTTCGGCCTCAAGGAGTTCCTGACGAGGCACCACGCGTGGGCCGGCACCTTCGAGTCCGTGCTCACGCGCGCCACGCCGAGGACCGACTGCCCGGCGAGCCTGCCGGAGCCGGCGCGGCCGCGGGCGGCGCCGGCGGCGGCGGAGGAGGAAGAACACTGGGAGGTGTCGGAGTTCCAGGCGGATCTGGTGCATCTGGGCGCCGCCCTCAACGGCGACCACGCCGCCGACGGCTACGACCCGGACAGCCACGCTCGGGGGATGACCGTCGCGGCCGCCGCCGAGTATTGCCGCGGCGCGTTCACGCGGTTCAGGGAGGAGTGCGCGCTGTGCCGGGAGGCCGGCATGGACGGGTCGCACGTCCCGGCGCTGTATCCGGCACCTTCTTCTCCGGCGCCGCCGCCGCCTTCGATCGCGTCCAAGCTGTGCGGTTGCTTCGCATGCTTCGACGCGTAGTAGTACGTTTGTTGGAGACATGGAGTACGTCTGTACGTGGGACGTCGTCGCTGGGATCCATGTTGGGTTGGGGTGTCTTGTGAAGTGGGCATAAATCGTATGATTAAATGTAACAGAATTATTGCTTGGCTTGATGTGTGCATTGTTGGTTCATTAAGGATTCAGAATGGTTTTTCTTGCTGGTGAACGGTGATTTTGTTTAGGGCTAAGAAAATAGCTTGTGGCTCGGCTCAAGCTCGGTTCGGCTCGAATAGGCTACTGCGTTTCGAGTCAAGCCCACTTTTGGGGCTCGGTAAAATAGCGAGCCGAGCGGCCCGGCTCGTTTTTTATCGAACCTAGTCTGGCTTGTCTCGGCTCGCTCGTTGGTAGTTTTTGAACACGAAAACACCTTTGCCTCGTGGCTCAACTCAAAGGTGTTATCAGACTCAAGCCGAGCCCATTTTTTAGGCTCGCCAGGCTCGGCTCGGCTTGTTTCCACTCCTAATTGTGTTTATGTCCTTGTGTGAAGTGAGCAAAAAGAGGATGTGTGTTTATCCTCCAACAATAAATTAACGAATTGAAGAACTTGTTGTCATACTTTTAAAAACCAAACAAGGACTTGTGGTCATTGGTTTTCATCTAAAGCCGTGAAAAACAACTGAATGGTCACTACAGGAAAGTTCATCATTTTAGACGGCCTAAGCCGTCTACCATAGACAGCAAACCGTCCACCCAAAATATACTCGACGGCCGACCGTCGACCATAAGCCGACGACACTGCTCCTTCGACCATAATATGGTCGACGGCATCTCTAACGGCTGTCGACCATATCTGAGGTAACGGCCAAATATCTCCGTCAACTTATGGTCGATGGCCTGGTGCAAACCGTCTACCATAACGAGGGAGAAGGGGTTTGCTGCCACGTAGGTTATGGTGGACGGCCTTTTTATGGCCGTCTACCATAATGCTATGGTGGACGGCATTCTTGTGGCCGTCTACCATAATATGCAGGCCTCTGGTCGAAATGAGCGCTGGCGATATCGGGAGAGCACGAGTGCTAGCCGGTGAAGAAAGAAACCCCGGGCCAGACCAGGACATGATACATCGATGGGTCGATTCTAGCTAGCTAGCTGCTGGCCCGTGAAGCTGTCTTGTTGGCTTGTGCCCTGCCCTGTGACACATGCATGTAACGCGTGGCGGAAGTGAACACCACGTGTGGCTGGGAGGCGTTTCCGGCCGGATCTGCCCCAAGCTTAGGTGGCCGCCGGAGAGCCTCACGCAGTGGCGCTCTCCCACTAGATTCGAATCGCCTCGTCTCTCCGTGTGCAGACCGCAGAATCATCAAAGATGGCTACAAAAAGTCACATGTTAATGCGATGCCAAGACTAGCTCTGCTACTGTGTCCATCTAGCTACTAGATGCATGCACGTGAAATAATAGATTGTTTTCAGGTTCGGGGCCGACAATTGCGTCCAAGCGTCGTCATGCTCTTTGAGGGTCACCGCCCCAAGCTTATCGTGCCCTCCCTAATCTCTGTATGCATTTCGAGAGCAAGGCCGAAGTCGCCGCCGTCTTGCCGAGCACCGCCCCGAGTGTGTTCAATGCATCGGATTTTGTGAGGATCAATGTCTTGCTAAAATATTTTACAGAATGATCTAAGTAGCTGAGTGTGTTAGCTAGCTTCGGTCTTGGGTGACATATTGATTCGTAACTACGTTCACTACATGAAAGTTCATCAATTTAGAGGGCCCAAGCCATCTACCATTTCGACCATGAGCCGACGACACTGCTCCATCGATCATAAAAATATAGTCGACGGCATTGTCTCCGGTCATCGATCATATATAGAGTAACGACCAAATCCCTACGTCAGCTTATGGTCGACGGCCGCGTTTCAGCCGTCGACCATAATTCAAATCGAGGGGGTCCTTTGACTTGGATTATAGTCGACAGTTTGGTCAATGATCGTCTACCATATCTAGGGAGGGTTTGTTGTCACCTAGTTTATGGTGGACGGCATTGTACTAGCCGTCGAGCATAACTTTATGTGTCGCTGGTTATGATTGACAGCCAGTCCAAAGCTGTCCAGCATAGGGTGGCTGCAGCAAAAAAATTGTTGAATAATTACCAAAAATTCCAAAAAAATTACACTGTTGCCGTCGCGTTGCTGCGATGCAGCAGCTGGTGTTATACCTGCGGGAAAATCCCCATAATCTCTGCATATTTATCAAATTTGGCCATTTGCATGCCCATATATAGCCATATTTCCACACACATGCACATTTGGAACATATAGGCACAAATTACGCACATACATCGACATTTCAACACAATTATAAACCACAAATTCCACACATATCCAATAGTCGACATGTAGCAACATACATTCATCATCAGGAGTCCATTTTTCGACATACAACCATATTTTGGGAAGAATGGCAAAGAAGTCTCACCGTTTAATTAACAGGAGGGGGGAAGGAGGGTGGTTGCGCAAGCATGTCATCGACAAAGGTATCGTCGAAGGCCGGCACAGAGCTTCCGGTTGCATCATTGCCATGATGCACCTCTTGTGCTGGGGTAGCTGACCCGGATCCCTAAGTAGCAATATTGATGAAAGACATTTTGTAGTTTGGCATTAGCAACATAGTGATCACGTAAGATTCACCATGCCATTTAAGATACTAAAATTAGATGAATTACCTGTCCTGGACACTGTGAAGGACTAGGTTGCTGAGTGTAGCCTTGAGGTGGAATTGGCCATATGTAGGGGCTTGGCATCCGCATATGTTGTGTTTGAGAAAGTCCGGAAGGTCCATATTGCCACATGTAGGGGTTTGGCATTGACACCTTTGCAGGAGCAGATCCTGACGCCTGCAAGCAAACAATTTGAAATGTAACATATGTGGTATAGCCTAAAATGAATCATTGCATGAGAGTTAAGAAATTTTACCACGTCGATGGGAGTTTAGAAATTTTACCACGTCGTGGCCAGGGGTAGGGACAAAAGGCCAGAAGCACGGCATCAGTGAACAAGATGGATCCACGGCAAGAGCTTCAGCGGGAGTAGCCGATCCCGAAGCCTGCAAGGAGCATTATCGATTGTGGTATATTAGGTAGCACTTCATGGGTAGAGAATTGAAGCATTTACATTGATTTACCATGTCTAAATAAATAATGTACGAAGCTCCTTGTGGTGGAGGGTAGGACTGCAAGGTAAACCACCATTAGTGTGGGTTAGACCAAATATGGCAATTAAAAACATAACATCTCGAAAAAGCAAAATCCTACTAGTATCCAACGCTCGATGAATGCAAGTCTGGATAGGACAGCTTGGTTTGTTCTCGCATCCTCCTCTTGCTTCCTAGATAGCTCCTCCCGGCCCTCTCCTCCTCTTCGACGGGTTCAATTGCTTCCTCCTCGTTCAAAGGTTCAATTGCTTCCTCCTCAATCAAAGGTTGGTTCCCTAGGTTGTGAAGTCCTATCCCAATATCCACGTGAATCTCTCATGGCAAGACATCCTATGGAAGACACATCTACTATTGTGGCACATGGGATATCCTTATCTGTCAGTGCAAGTAATTTATCCGGAGGATTGGTTTTGAATACAACCCACTTAGAATTGTATTTCGGATTTGGATAGGTGAGATAGTACACTTGCTCGATTTGGTTAGGAAGAACGAATGGGTCGAAGCCAACATTCGATGAATTGTGCCTGACCTCAACAAGACCAAGTTCGGGAGTACGCTCGACCCCAGAAACTGGGTGAAACCAATGGCAACGAAACAAGACTAGAGATAGATCATTGCGACCATCATAAGATATCTCTATGATTTCCTCAATTATCTCGTAATATTCCATCACATCTCCGTTTTCCCCCACAGCATAACTTACCACACCCGTATTTATAGTCGTTAAATTGGCTTTGGCCGCCTCGGCTGTTTTAGAGCGAAATCGGTACCCCACTAACATAATAGGTACCATATGATCTTATGGAACGCCGACATCCTTGAGACATCTGACGGAGATCGTTATGTATGCTAGGATGTTTTCGACACTGCAAAAAAATTGATAGGTTGAACAATATCTCTATGATTTTACTATACGTACTAAGTTGGAAATAATATTGCTTACATTGTAGAAAAACCAGGTTAAGAAATGCCGGTCTCCCGCACACCCATGACGTTTCAAATGCTTAATCTGGTCGGGATTAGGTAATCCCGGTCGTTTCCACTCCTCTTGTATGAATTGTCTGCCTAGATGTGTCGAACACGTACATAGAAATAAGAACACGTACAAGTGGAAAGAATGTGTCTAGGGGATGAGAATAAAAAAGAATTTAAGTACACTTACTCGACATATCCTTCCATTTCCTCCATTTGATCGTAAATATATATTTGTGCAACAATCTTCTCATCGGGTGTTAACTCACGTGAAGTACTTCTCCCCACAGGTATGCCTTGACCACCGAAGACCTTGAAGCTCGTCGCAACTCGGCGACGGACTTTTTTATATCTTGGAGCATGGGTGTTGACATTGTTCTTCTCGGCGAAGTATTTCAACGTGAAATGCGATATCTCCTTAAGCAAAAAAGCCTCTGCAATACTTCCTTCGACACGCGCCTTGTTTTTAACCATCGCTGTCACTGTCTTCAACATACGTTCCACAGGATACATCCACCGATATTGCACAAGGCTTCCAATCTTCGCTTCATACGGTAGATGCACGAGAAGGTGCTGCATAGGGTTGAAAAACCCTGGAACATAGATCTTCTCCAACTTAGTTATTATCACAACTATGTCCGCCTCCAACTTAGCCATTTCCGACTCACTCACCTCCTTCGCACAGATCTGCCGATAGAAGAAGCTCAGCTCGGCCAATGTTCTCCATATCTCATCATCTACATATCCACGAAACACCACGGGAATGAGACGCTCCATGAATATGTGGTAGTCATGGCTTTTCATACCGTTTATCTTTCCTTGACCAAGATTGACTCCTCTTCGAGACGCTCCATGAATATGTAGTAGTCATAGCTCTTCATACCGTTTATCTTTCCTTGAGCAAGATTGACTCCTCTTCGGATGTTTGCTGCATACCCATCGAAAAATTTAAGATTTGTCTGAAATCATTGAAGTACCTGCCTCCGTTGTGCTGTTGTTAAGCAATACCTCGCCCTTGGTCTCCGCTGAGATGTATTGCTCATCTCCATTTCAGGCCTATCGCATAGCATAGAACAATCTAAACGTGCTTTCACGTTGTCTTTCGTCCTGTCCGTGATATCAAAGCTTGTGCTACTTATAGACTCGTCCATGTTCCTTTCCTGATGCATGACATCAACATTGTGAGGTTGCTTCAAGTCCTTTGCGTACGGCAAACTGTAGATGGAACACTTATGAGTCCAGTTATGTTCCACACCAAACCCCTCGTAGCTGTCATTTGTATCTTTCAATCTACCATGCAGGTGGATCATCCCTAACCACTTTACCTTTTCAAAATGCATTCGATTGTTTTCTGAAGCGGTGGCCACGTGGAAGAAATCGACGATGGCAGTCAAACCAGCATGGCTTACCACCGTGTTGAAGCTGGAAAGCTTGTGTGTCATCCAAGCAACATGGGCAGGCCATGCGACCGTGTGTGCTCCATCCTGAGAACATGCCATACGCCGGAAAGTCATGGATCGACCACAGATAGACGACGCGCATCTTGAAAGTAGAATTTGTTGCTTATCATATGTGTCGACCCCATTTTCCCACAGATCCTTCAACTCCTCAACCAACGGCTTCATGAACAAGTCCAGTTTCTTACCAGGACTACTAGGACCGGGAACAATTAGAGATAGAAACATGTACTCTTGTTTCATGCAAAGTGACGGGGGAAGATTGTACGGGATGCTGAAAATCGGCCAGCAAGAGTATGACTGTGCACTTGTGTTGAATGGCGTGAACCCGTCTGTCGCAAGACCAATACGGACATTCCTTGGATCTCGAGCAAAATTAGGATACTTCCTATCTAAGCTCTTCCAAGCTTCCGCGTCAGAAGGATGAACCATAAGGTTTGGCCTCTTATGGGTGCCCATTTTATGCCATCTCATATGCTTCGCAATTTTCTCGGATATGTACAGCCTTTGTATGCGTTGCATAACTGGGAAATACCGTGGGGTTTTCCTCGCAGTCTTGGT
>SPJY01036989.1:0-10933 GCA_005191435.1 Raddia distichophylla | reverse complement strand
TGAAATAAATTCAGATTTGAAGTATGAAGAAACACAATCGAGGCATTAAAATCTCACCGGGTGCAATGTATCCAATTGAACCCTTAAGCCCAGACAGAGTGGAAGAATTGTTGTGTTGCAAGTAGGAGTTCATGACATTGAGGGATTTTGCTAATCCAAAGTCAGCAACATGCGCTGTCATACCATAATCTAGTAGGACATTGCTTGGTTTCAAGTCGCAATGCACCAATGGAGGCACACACTGCCGATGAAGGTAATCCAAGGCATGCGCAACATCCATGGCTATATTAATCCTCTGCACAAGACTGAGGCCTCTCTCCATCCATCGTCGGATGGATCCACCTATCCAAGCTCCCATTAGGCATATACTCAAAGATGAGGGCTTTAAACTCCTTACCAGTGTAATCCATGGTGGAACACAGGGTGATCACCTTGACCAGATTCCGGTGCCGGATTCTTCTCAGGACTTTGCATTCATCAAAGAAGCTCTTCAGTGCTCCATGCTGGTCAAGATTGAAAACCTTGACTGCTACTGGAAGAGCAGCCAGGTTCAACACACCCTTGTAGACTGCTCCAAACCAACCAGTCCCAACTAAGTTGTTGGATGAGAATTGGTTGGTTGCTTTCACAAGATCAGCATATGACACATTCTTCGGCCTTGTGTCGTTGATGAAATCCTTTTGAGATTGGCCTCTTCTCTTGCCGTAAAGCAACCACAATATAAATGACAACAAAGATAGTGGAAGAATTACACCAAGTGTAAGAGCAATCTTGAGAACATAAGAAGCCTTACTTGCACTTGAGTTCAATGTCAAGCAATCTGGCAACACTGACGTCATATTTAATGTGCACAGCCTCTTGTTTCCTTGGAGATATACCTCACTTGCATTGTCGAAAGGACGTCCAAAAGGAACCGGTCCACTGAAATCATTGAAGGACAGGTTCAAGTATTGCAACGAAGTGTATGATTCAAAGAAACTCGGAATTGGCCCGGATAAATTGTTTTGGGAGATGTCCAATTTTTGGATGCCCTTTAAGTTTCTAAAGGAGTCAGGCATATTTCCATCAAGAAAGTTGCCATCGAGCTGCAAGGTTTGTAAAAGCACACACCTAAATTTGGATGCCCTTTAAGTTTCTAAAGGAACGCCCCAATTTTGTTCGTCAAAACGGTTGACACCTAAATCTAATTCTCGTAGCGAAGTCAAGGACCCTAAGCTAGGAACTAAACCATGGAATGAGTTCACCCCAACGTAAAGGTTTTCAAGGCTAGATGCATTGGCCAGTGAGGCTGGAACTAAACCCTGAAATTTATTTCCCTGCATGACAAGTGTTCTGATGGAAGGTAGCAAGAAACCAATCTTGTGTGGAATTTTGCCCGTAAAGGAGTTATTGTTGGGCTTTTGCCCTTTCTTCGCTACAGCCAATGGAGAATGGGCCTTTGGCCCATTTCGCCACTTAGAGAGAGGAAGGGGCAGCTTGCTGCCTTAGTCTTGCTCCCGTGCTTAGAATTCCTCCTGAACCCAGTGAGAGGCGGTGGCAGCACCGCGGCAGTGACTTGGCCCTGGCCGTTGCGGGCGCTCGCACGTGGGCGCAATGGCCGGCTTCTTTGGGAGTCGTGGCACCGCCAACTGCCTATATGGGTTCCTCTCTCTCACTCGATTTGCGGTGGAACTCACTCGTTTTCCCCTCTCCTCTTCCTCGATCTCCTACGGCTGCTGCTGTTCACTGGCGTTTCGGTGTCGTCGCCGGTCGGTGGAAGCTGCTGCTGTGGTGATCTTCCTCGACTTGGTTCCCGGTGGCCACGGGGTAGTCGCCGTGAGCTCGCTGCTGCGTCTCTCTGCTCCTCGGGCTCCTTCCGTGGCCTTTCATTGTGGAGGAGCGACGGCATCGTATCTCCGGGTCTCTCGTCGGTGGCTGCGTGTGTAGCATGGCGATAAGATTTCTAGGACAGCGATCCAATCGCACTTTGCCACTGCTCGCCGGTTTGATTCCGGCGCACTGTGAGATTTTCTTCTCCCTCTGTGTGTTTTGTGTGCTGTGCCGATTTTGGTGAACTTGGGACCATGCCATGGGCATTGGGGCTGTTCACCTCAATCTGGGTGAAATGCACGCCGTGGGCTTAATCCTTAAATGCTCGATGATGATTGCAATATATGAGGTATATAATCTGTTTAGGTTCTTGTTAGACAAAGTGAAGTGTTGCTCAATGTTTATTTGTGATATATTGATCTGTATATGTCTATGCACATGTTGCCCATTGGATCAAAGAACAGATTGGCCGAAGAATCTTTTAATTGGAGAACTAGTTTGATTAATCTTTCTACTAGTTGCTGTCTCTGGAGTGGTCTGTTCTTGTTATCATTTCACTCTTTTGAATGATTTGAGTTGGTTCAGTTGAACTGACCCTTGCTGGTTCGGCTAATCTTGATCTTGCTCCTATGTGCATAGTGTTATATTCATTGATACATGATCTTTGACTTATCTTTGAGCAGTACTGATCTAGTGTGTAAAGATCTAAATTCAGATTATATAACACTATGATTTTGAGCCTAATCAACTGCAGAACTAATGATGGAAGGCTAAACTTGTTTAGCAACCCATTAGTTTGTAATCTGAGAGCAATCATCGATAAATAAACTTGAGCTTGTGCTAGTTTATTTCAACTTAAACTGAGTTTTGTTGCTGTTTAAGTGATAACCTGATTTAGAAGGTTGTTTCATTAATCTAAGTAAAACCTGAGTTAGCTTTTAGCTATGCAGAACTCTTGTCTTTAGACTTTTAATGAGACAATATAATTGGGCTATATACTTGTCTATTTGCTGCCATGGATCTATTTTTGTTGCCAATCATGTGTTTATATGCTTAAGTGCATATTTATGGAGAATACATGTTTTTCTCATAATTCATGGCATCGTTTCCTTATTTATCTTATTGCTGTAATTTATTTGAATAATAGTTCATCACGCTCATACGGCAGTAATTTCCAACAGTTATTACCTAAGTGGAGAAAAGTTAGTGACGACATGTTATAAATGGAGTATGGTACTGAACCACTCAGGTTTTTCATGCCCAAGTCCTGCAAATCCAGTTTCAGAACACCCAGACCATCAGGAATACCACCAACCAAGCTGTTGCTGCCAAGGTAGAGCTTGGAAAGGGCAGAGAAATTCCCTATGGATGGAGGAATACTTCTTGAGATGCTGTTATCACTCAAGCTAAAGAGTAAAGCGGCGAAGACATCGCACTGACAGGTGGTAGTGGTATATGCCCCGTGAAATTGTTACCTGTAAGATCAATCACGAACAGGGACGAACTGTTGAACAGTTCTGAGGCCATTGTAGGGCAGAACCAGGGATTGCAAAGATCGGCAGCGTGCTAGGTTTCCCGGGACTCCTCCTGTGAGGTGATTCTGACCTAGGTTAACATAGGCAAGGGAAGAAGAAGTGGCCTCACCCAACGACTCAGGGATGCTTCTGTAACACCCCAAATTTGGGTTAGGAGTAAATTAGTGAAAAGTTTGAATCAATTGGATCCATTTAAAACCAAAGATAAAGTTTCATATGAAATTGGAAATCATATTTCTCTCTCTCCTCATGCTTTGTCTTGTGGGCATTCTGTCGAACACCTCTCAGGCAACTTTCCCTTTCTCTCTCTCTTCCTTGGATGCTCTGTTCTGACACCAGCTGTGCACCGCCGTACCCTTTCCGCCGACTCCGCCGCGCCCGCGCCCAACCCTCTCTGCGTTGCCTGCACCTTGTACCATCACGCCAGGCCAATGTCGCTTAAGTGTTCTGCTCCCTCTGCGCCCGCATGCCGTCTGCCTCGTCGCCATACCGCTCGCGTGCTTGCTTGCTGCCCTCCATCATCATGCGACACTATGAGTCAAAGCCTATGCCCCTAGCCCTGTGGCGCCGCACTGCCCCCGCCGCTCGTGCCATCACGTCGCGACGCGCCGTGCTGCTTGCTGTCGCGCCACGCCGCTCGCGTCTCGTCACCATTAAGACCATCGCGCCTTGCTGCGTTGAGCTCGCCCGCGAACCCCCTCCGCTCCTCGCGGCATCCTCTAACCATAGCCCAGCCGCAGGTTCGCGCTCGGAGCTTTTCCCTAAAATTTTCCCATTTTTCCCCAAATCGATCGCCACGCAAAACCTCGTCAATTGGTAGGCTATTCGCCGAGTCCTTTGGCGGAGAGCTTCTCTGCGACCCTCCTAACCAATCCCCGCTACTAATTTAGCCAGGCCATCACCGGAGAATCTTGGCGCCGAGAGCTCTGTTTTGGCGGCCGTCATTGCCTCCACGCCGACCAACCACCCGGGGCTTCCCCGGCCTTGGGCGACCCTTCGGTGAGCATCCACAATCCCTAGGGATGCTTTCTCCCTCTCCATACTTGCATATGCATACTTTAATCATTGAAGCCGTGCCTTCCCGAGCTTAGCCACGCCGCCAGTTTGGGCGCTGCCGCTTCGCTGCTCGGTTCGCCTCGCCGTAGGCATAAATAGATGCGGGTCGGGATGGGGATTCCATTTTTTCGTTTTCCCCTTGCCGCCGTGTCCCCTTGCGCCGGCTAGCTGAGCTTCCCCGGGCGCCCATGGCGTTCTGTACGTGTGTGGCTAGAAGGAGGAGGAAGACGATGAACAGTGGCGTGTGGGAGTGAATGGCTGGCATGTGGGGTCGGGTTAGTATAGGATTTGTGTGGCCGATAGGTGGGCCCCGGCCCCACGGGTTTTTAAATGGAAACGTAATATAGAAATACGCTTTCAGATTAAGCCTTGCGCAGCCAGCTAGCCACTTTCGGCCCACCTTCGGCCCAAGACCAGCCCACAGGCAGATTTGCCAATTAAACTCGAAATTCGTTATTTCATGGGCAAGAGTGTGTTGTAGGATTTATTTAAAATTGCAAACGACATCCAAAAATTATGAAAATTTGTACAAAAATATTAAAGAGGGTTTAAAACCTGGGAAAAATATCAAAATAAATAGTGTAGTGGAAAAATTGGATTATTAAAATCGTATAAAGCCCAATGGCAACCTTTTTCTTATTTTTACAATAGGATTTCATAATTTATTTAAAACCTGTAGACACCTCCTAAATTCGTAGAAAATTCTTGATAATCACTAAATCCGATCTCAAACTTTATAATATTATTAGCTTATGCACTGTCCATAGGTTTTTCCTGAACAACGTATGTAATTAACTCCCATGGTACCTTCCTCTATAGAAAATGGACCGAAGTGACTTGCTTGTTAATGAAAAATAGGACTAAATTGGTAAAAGGTGGGAGAGTTATACAAAATATAATATATTCTTATAAATCCTCAAAAAGGAATGTTAAGAAACCCTAGAAATGTAAAAAATAGCACCGATTATGCTAGTACTAGACGATAGCCCCACTAATTTTAGATCGTGTTTGGAATATTAAAAACTCAAGGAAACATCCTTAGATGTAAAATAACCTTTTGAACTTAGGATAAATCTTGGGACCTAGAAATAATGTATATAACCCCGCTCTCATCATACGATGGACTAAAGGAGGGATATTTTGTAACCTTTCCTTGTGTCATATGTTCTTATAGATCCTAAAGACGCAACTAAGCACTATGATACTATGTAACTTATTTTTGGGTTATTATATAAGGTTATACTATTAATGCTAAGAGAAATAGAATCGAATCCTGTTGTGAGGTCATGCATAGCATATCATACGATGATTAGGTTCGCTAATCGATCTTTGGCCTTAATGACGAAGCTAAGACCTACGTCGAGCATGCATCATGTTTTCTATTGCATTAGTAAGTAATTATTGGTTTGTTTGGTATGATATATTAGACGTAGGCGATCTGATGAGGACATCACTGACGAGCTCGCTGTCACTAACGAGCTTGCTGATGGAGTAGAAAAACGACAAGACGGCATGAATCCTCATGCTATACCATTCAAACCTTCATCAAAGAAAATTCAGCGAGTTACAAGGTTCAATACGTCTTCGACCACCAGGCCCAAATCGAGAGGACGTCGAAGTCGCTGCCGAGTTCGGTTTGGACTTCCAGAACCAATACACATTCAAACGGACGCACATATCACATACGACATCCAAATGTGGCGAATAAGGACTCTACGGAAAGCTATCGAGATAAGCTTTCCAACGGATCCGACCACGCCTCCAAATTCCATCGAAGTCAACGAGAACCGCGAAAACAAGTTGACGGACAGAAATTTCCCGGCGTTGCGTCGTCATATTTTTGGGCCCAAATCCCGTGTACCCCTAGAGTTAGGGTTGAGTACGTGTGGGCACCTGTTTGGGAGCCCCTCCTCTGTCGCCGCCCTATATAAGTCCCACGCCGTGCTTCGTCTTTGTTGGGTTTTGTTTAGTTGATTTCGTCACTGTTGTGTGAGATTTCGCCTTGTTCTTCTTGTGTTGGTTAGACCAACAGGACCAAGTTTCTGAACCTCGTTATCCTTAATACATATTCACAATTCAGATTGCTTATCTTGTGTTCTTGCTCGTTCTTCGGTTGCTTGCAGTAACCGTCTTTCGTGGACATGTCGATCGTGTCTCTGGTTCGGTCGATAACAATCGTTGTGGTGGTTTAGCAATCGCCGGGATTTCCAGTTCCTTTGCGGGGTTGGAAGCCGGATCGTTTAGATCTCCATGACACCTACCGAGTTATCCTCTTTGTCTCTCACCAGAAGATCGGGACCCTGCGTCCGCGCCCATCACGATCCCGAGGGAATATTTGGGGACGACGAAGAGAACCACCTATCGGATCAAGGCGAGTTAACATTTACTATTTAGATGTGATCCGTATTAGGGAGAGACAGCGACTTTCCCTAGTACGGATTAACATCGCTAATACCATGCTCATTACCCAGTTTTTCTAAACTATATTGTTTAAATATTAAAATACATACTTATTAGATTACCTAATTGTTAATCATGTTATACTTATACATGCCTGCCTTGAAATGTTTAATCTTAATGACTGCCTATGATTAGTCTGGTAACCACTTTAACCCTACCTAATGGGTAAAACTTGCTTAGACCGGCTTAGGCTTAACAAATATTCTAATGGGTAAAACTTGCTTAGACCGACTTAGGCTTAACAAATCTTCTGGCTAATCGCCACGGAACGGTGAACCGATATTTACCGGACATTCATTATTCTCATTTAATATGACATGACATATGACCGTTAGGGCTAGTAGATAAATGTTGGGCTGCTTGTGTTTGTGGGTTTGGATATGGGGATAATTGGTCGGTTTGGATCGGTCGGTTGGGAAAGTCCAAGTGTGAGGTGTGATGTGGTCGATGACCGTGGAAGTAGAGAAAGAATGGTGGGTTGCCCCTAGATGGATTTGGATATCCTGAGGGATGATTAAGGCAGGAGTTGCCTAGTGCTGGGTTTAGCCAGGGCTTACCCAGGAGGAGCGCGGATAAACACGCATAGCGGAAAGATCGCTGCCCGGGTTGGTTCCGACACAACGCGTGGCTATCGCGCGGAGCACGGGACGTGGATCGCCAGTTGTGAGCGCTCTGCGGAGGCCCTCTGGGACCAGTCTCGTTAGGGGAAGGTATTGGCCCTCACTGGATAGTGGTTAAGGCCACACATCCCCAGGGTAACGGTCGGCTAGGGAGGGCCGGCAACCCTACTAGGCGGGGGTGATCATGCCATGGCATGTGTGGTCCGCAACAGGATTCACCAAATCCTAGAAGGATGGCAGAACTAGGATTGGTTGGGGGCAACCAGGAGAAAGTCTGGTTGGGAACAACTAGGAGAAAGACTAGAAAGTATTGGCTGGTATAGTGATTGTGTAAGCTGGTTGGGTTTATGATCGAGGGTTGGTCAATTTGTGTGTTAATTGTGTATAAGCTGGTATGGATTGTGGAGATCTGTTATGCTGGTTGTGTTTTGAACAAGAGTTGATCGATTGTGGGTTGTGTACTTGGATGAGATTTGGTCGATTAAGGGTTGGTTGGTGTGCATGGTTGGTTAATTGTGTTTGGGTGCATTGTTAAGATGGAAACCCTTGATTGGTATTAATAAGATCCAATTCTAGTTGATGCTAGTTAGGATGTTTCCAAAATCTTATAAACTTGGCTTTACGCAAATAAAACAACCTTACCCCCAATTAAAGCCTTCTAAGCACTATATGCATTAAGGGAAGTGTTAACTAGCCAGCGTTTGGATGACGCTGACCTCGCAAATTTCCACTCTTTTATATTAACCTTAAGGAGAAGGATTTGCTCGACTGTCGCAAAGGAGATGACTTGGCTACGATGGCCACAATGCGGTTTAGGGTTTGCTCCAGTCGCCTGCAGGATTGCATAGCTGTTGGAAGATATTGTGGTTAAACCTATATGCTCTGCTGACTCTGATGGTTTACCTTTAACCATCGTCAGGCCCTTCGGCTTAATTAATATTAAGCCTGCGTCATGCGATCAGGTATGTAATTCTTTAAATAATGAAACGTATGTCTGCATGATACTCGGCTATGTATTGCACGCACTAGAGTACTGATCCAGGGTCTAGTGCATGTGTACAGCGGCCCTCTGGTAAGTATAAAAATGAGGGCTGACACAGACGCTAAAAGTTTCAGTAAGTTTGTACTGTTTTTGCACATTTTCATTCATTGGAAGAAATGTTGTGAGAAGTTGAAACTTTTAATGTGAGGGTTATTTGCGCGTTCTGTTGTGCGTGGGGTCGCCGGCGATCATCATCCTTCGTGCAAATTGCGAAATCGTGCGGACGCTAAAAGTTTCAGTTAATTTGTACTGTTTTTCATCTTTTCATTCACTGAAAGAAACGTTTTAAGATGGTGGAAAAAAATTTATAGGCAGGAGAGGGGACCTTTGCGTGGGGGACCGTGTGAAAAAACTGTTGTTGCATGTTGCGTATGCAAAAAGTGCTAAAATGCAGACTTCTGCACAATAGCACATCCCATTATATATATGGAGGCAAATATATATCCGCTGCACTGAGAAGGTCAGCCGAGGAGGGAGATATATATGCGCAGAACTGGTTTGTGTGATGATAATCAGACTGTATCATTAAGATTATTGATTAGTTTCTCTTGTCCGTAAACCATCATCTGGATTCCCTCCATTTATTGGTAGTCTATTTTTACATGTGTTTGGATACTGCCAATGTACATATACTAGCGATGGCTACGCGTCCG
Source organism: Raddia distichophylla (assembly GCA_005191435.1). Lineage (NCBI taxonomy): Eukaryota > Viridiplantae > Streptophyta > Magnoliopsida > Poales > Poaceae > Raddia > Raddia distichophylla. Next base: position 1,758 of record SPJY01036989.1, on the reverse strand, counting down.
TGGCCCATGGCGTTAGTTTACCAAGGCATAGTTGCATTCTGGTATTTTTTTAGTTTTTTCGGAGTTTTTGGATTTCTTTTTTAAAAAACTTTTCTATTATTTTTTAATTTATTTAATATAAGTCAACATTTGCAATGATGAAATGTATTTATGAACGCTCACCATGTTTTTTTTGTTGCATTTACGACCGTTACCATATTTAATTTTTGAGAAATTTCAATTTGTATGATTTTTGTGTTACGTACCATAAATAAAACTGGAGAAATGGAAAATTGATGAAAATATGCCTTTCATTAGAGCCTTGTTTGTTTCAGCATAAATTAAATGAAATGAAAATTTGTTATTTTTGTATAAGCCAAATGATGTAATGTTATGTCGTCATTCTTGTGAGGTTTTAAATAGTTCTTTTTAAAGTTTATAAAATATTTTTCATTATTTTTAAACTCGTTATTACTGATGTTCTTTGTGCAGCCATTTTGAAAACTATATTTTTATATTTTTTGACGTGCAATGAAGAAAATTAAAAAGTGGGAAATCGATAAAAAAAAAAATATGCTCTTCAAGAAAGAGCAAACTACTTATAAACTCGGGCTTCAATCTTTTTTAATAAGATAATTTTTTATGCATATTTTTTTGCTGAGATGATTTAATTTTTAGGAACTTTTTTTGTGTCCTACAAATAACAAAATTCTTAGTCTAATGTCTGCATTATGAAAATCTTTAATTTTTATGACAAATGTTAATTTTGAATGTTCTTTTGCAGACATGGTTAGAGAAGTTCAAAATTAAATTTTTTTATCTACCATAAATAAAAGTGAGAAGTGAAAAATCGAGAAGAAATATGCCCTTAATAAGAAAGGTTTGTAAATTTGGAATTCAAATTTTTTTGAATAATATCACACATTTTATTGATTTTCTTTGTGCATTGATGGTTTAATTTTCCTAAACTTTCTATTTTTTTTGACCTGTCAAAGATAAAATCCTTAGCTTGAATCTTGCATTATAAAAAATTTAATTTTTGAAATATTTCAATTTTGGATATTCTTTTGAAGACGTGTTTCTGAAACTTTCAAATTTATGTTTTTTTACCCTACCATAAGTAAAATTAGAAAGTGGAAAATCAAGAAGAAATATTCCCCTAACAAGAAAGAGCAAATTATTTACTTTGAAGAGTTTTGAATAACATCAAACTCTTTATGGATATTCTTTGTCTACGCATGGTTTAATTTTTGAAAACCTTCATTTTTTATGATTTTTGTGATCTAGGAAAAACAAATTGCTTAGTTCGAATCTTGTACTATGAAAACTTTTAATTCTTAAAAAATTTAATTTTGGATTTTTTTGTAGGCATATGGTTCAGCAAGTTTCAAAATTATGTTCTTTGTGACCTACCATAAGCAAAATTCAAAAGTGGAAGTTCTAGAAGAAATACGCATTTAGTAAGACAGAGCAAACCATTTGTAAATTTGGGCTTGAAAAATTTTGAATAAAATTAAATTTTTTATGGATGTTCTTTGTGCAGCCATGGTTTGATTTTTGGAAACATTCAATTTTGTGAACTTTTTTCGACCCGCAAAAAATAAATAGAAAAGGCAAAAAAAAGCACACAATTGTACTGACTCCTGCTCCGCTCGAGATAAAAATCAAGCTGCGAGGGCGGAGGCAGGAGTCAATCCAGGGTCTCCGAGCTGAAAACTCCCTCAGCTAGCCAAGTTAACAAGAGACCCGCCTTGCTCTGTAATGTGCAGAACGTTGCGT